>JBBMOC010000006.1:633421-921923 GCA_037975185.1 Centropyge bicolor | reverse complement strand
GCATGAGGCAGGAATTTGGATAAATCAAGATTACATCAGAAGCCAGGTGAAATGGCTCACAAAACAGACAGCTAAAAATGTAATTATGCTGTCAGACGCTGCTCAGCTGCAGTGTTTAATCCTTTGCCAAACTGATGCCAGTGCTTGTCTTTTCCTATCAAGTGTCGTAATTTAATATTCTCATCCAGTGCCTTGATATACGTTTCTTTCCTCTGGTTAATTCATCATCATCAAAAAAAATGTTTTTTCAGATTATTTATTCTAGTAACAATCACAGTATTAGCCTTGGCAAGCTCTGCTGTAACTCAATGCTACACGGTATTAAAGCCTGGCAAGTGTTCATATTTTGCTCTTATTGTGCTCTTATTTTGGAATATTGCTCACAAGTTGAAATGAAACTCCTCACAACAACATGCCCCGCGGACACGCAGATGCAGACGAGGCTGCTGCTGCTGGATTTGCTTTTTCCGTCACGTGTTGACAGCGTTAGCGCTTTATCTTATTGTTTACAAGATCGTCCAGTGCTGCTCACCATGTCGTGAAAAACATAAATGAGATTTCGCTAAATAGCATTTTTGCCCCATATGGTTTTGCTGAGGCAGTAGCCCCTTTAAAACAATCTGCGGTTCCATCTGGTCACTGTGGTTTTTGCCCCTCGCCAGTTTGTCCCCCCCTTTGCTTTCACTTACTGCCGCAGCACGCCGCCCCAGTTAGACAATAGTCTCACAGAACATCCTGAGGGTGTCTCTAGGTGGACGCCTACATGAGAACCGCCGCTCTGCTCGCCTCGCTACGGGTTTATTGGCCTCGTCTTTAAGTCCCGCGAAGGGAGAGAACAAAGAGGCTCAGAGGAAAGGAGTCAGCGAGAGAGGAAGAGGGGAGGAAAGTAGAGAGGATGAGTTTGGTGTGAGCAATAATGTAAGGCATATCGATTGGGAGGGATCTGCTTTCATTGCTCATCCCTCACCGAGCGGCAGATCACTCTTCCTCTCTCGCTCAGGTGGCATGGGGCCCAACCCTGGCGCCCGCCACCCTGCCCAGATTAATTGAAGCATGCTGTTGTAAATGAATCACATATGGCTAATATCTCCCCGCTCTCCCCTCTCCAGCACAAGCTTGCATCACCTATCCTGGTTCGTGTTCTATTTCGGGACCAGACGACTTCGCTCGGGCCTCTTTTGTCTTATTTTTTAAGGAAATACTGCTCAACCCAAAAAGGAGGGAGGAAGAAGAAAGGTAGCCAAGGTCAGGTGCTCGTCGCTTTGAGTTCACTGTAAAATTCATGACTTTCCCTTTTGGTTTTTCATTTGTCTCTTTCCACGGTCCACCCCTTGCTCTTAACTTGGCACAAAGCAGATTAATTGCGCTGTCGTACAAAAGGTAGGAATAAGCCAGCGCACCTGTCCCTGATGCCACCTAGCATTAAGATGAATGCGTCATAGCTTTGGTCTTTATTAGTTATTTATAAGACCCACTGCCCAGAATAACAGCACTAAAAGAAGGGGACAGAGTGAGCAGTCGCCAGCGGCATTTTTGGCACTAACACTCGCAAGGAAGTAATATGACAGAGTGATAAATGTTGACCAAAGTGACATTAACAACAACGTCCTGCCAGGTGGCTCCATCGGGTTTTATGTCCACACAGCATGGTTGCCATGTAAACATCATGCACAGTTGAAGCGATGTGAGCAACACGCAGGAGGAGGAGGAGGAGGAGGAGGAGGAGGAGGAGGATTTGTTTGTCTTAATAAATCTTGACATAAGTTGTTGTAACCCTTTAAAGGTACTTACTCATTTCTCTTATGGACAAGGGAAACGTGTAAACCAATAAAACCTTTTATGGACAACATTTTTTAAATAGATAAATAAATGACTACTTATACAAAATTAACAAAAAGTCTTAATGTGTAGTGCAGTTTTTGTCAACCATCCCTAGTTGTGATGTGTTCAGTGTTAATTGTTACAGTGCTTAAATTTTGTTTGGTTGATTTTTTGAGTAAAGCAGTGTCATGTTGGATTTATCTGATCAGCCACTTAATTTCCATTGAAAACTTCTCAAAGATCATACTGATAAAATAACTGTTTTCCATGCCAATATTGTCTTTTTTTTTTTTTTTTTTTTTTTGGGTGGGGGGGGGTAAAATAGAGAAGCTCAAAATATCACAACATGTGTCATTTTGTTCAGTAAGATCTTTAAAACTAAAGTAAGTCAAGAGTCTTACTTTGTTCATCAACTACAATACAAGTACAGCTGAGGCTGATGGGAGCAGTGTTGCACATGTTTCATCATAAAACAAAGTATTCGACTAAATGTTGAGGCGTCACCAGTGTAATAACAGTTCATCCTCACTGGAACATGACTGTGTATTTCATATTAATACACATATTATAATTCATTAATATTAATATAATTTCATGCATCATTTCATCCAGTAATTGTTGATATATTTTGGTCTGGACCAGAGCCAAACACTGCCATCCAGGTAGTAGGATTATTTATAAAAAAACAAATAAACATGCTATGATAAGAGCAAACGTTCAACTAACTTCCTGGAAGTAAGTCATCTGAAAAAGTAGCTCTCCAACAAGGTATCATATTCAGGATGTGCTCACATGGACAGTTGAGAAAACGATTAAAAGAAGAGCAGAGTGGACTTTGTGCCACTTGTAGGATTATTTAGCTCCTGTCCAATTAGATTACGGAGCTCTATGACTCAGGAGGCGTTACAGGCTATGAGCTAATATCTGAACCGGCTCAAGATGTCCGATGCTTAAGTAGAATGCAGCCTTTCACAAAGCCGCAACGCCCCGCCGCTCGCCTCTTATCATCAGATTGATCAGGGTGTATCCGCTAACTTGGCAGAGCCCCTGATTGCATGGTTAGAAATTCAAGTGGTGGATGTATCAGGTTTGATATGAATAATATGTGGTTTGCCCATGGGGACAATTCCATTTGTAAGACCTACCCCCTTTTTTGTCTGGACCCTTTTGGATTGTCACTTTGCATTTATTTTAAGAGGTAAAGCTTTTAAACAATCGTAATAATGGAAAGCATGCTTTGGTGGTGACACCGCTATGATCTATATCAAAGCCATCTGGAAAATAAAGTCCCCGCTTGTCTTTAAAAGCGTGTTCGGGCTCCTTTAAATCCTGTTCCTTGAATTTCCACATTACATTCTGTATTGAGGGGGCAAGTCAGTGAATCAGTTCATGCAAATGTTCTATGCAATTGCACTTCAAACGGCTCGAGGATGATGACGTTAAATTTAGATGCAGCAAACTAAACCCTTGTCTATCATTGTGGCTGTGTTCATCCCCAAACGCCCTCACATTTCCTGATCTGTCTACAAAAACAGATGTTAACAACACCATCCTGTATGAGCCTCACTTTTGAATGTGCTGACCTGTTTTTTATTAAATGCCGCCTTGATGTATGTAACTCTCGCGCTAAATGCTGTGTTTTGGCTCCCAGCGTGCACTGCCCACATGCATTTGTCACGCCGAGCCACTTGTTCGACCCGCTGTTGTGATTAATTGTGCGGTTCTGTACAGATTTACTATGATATTCCCGCTGTCAAAGAATGAGTGTGCGGCCTGGCTCTTGAACATCCGCCGTGGTCTGCAATGGTTAAGTAAATAGACGAGAGAAGCAGAGCGTGCAGATGCTGGAACAGAGGGGTTTGTAGGTGCTTATTCGGCACACTGAACCTCTTTGTTCTACCACCGACCTTCATCCAGACACTTTTATTTGACAACGAGGTGTGCCCCGCATCGGCCGATTGGAGCTGATGTCCCTATGCAGCCGCCAGGGGTGGTGATTATGACTGTCATAAAACAGCCTTGGCTCCATCTCCCTGGTGTATAAGAGGAGCAAAACAATAGCTGGCACATGTGCAAAAAAAGAGGAGACCAAGGGAATGGCAGAAATTCCCCCTCCTGTTATTTAAAACTGTTAAGAGCTAGCAGGTATTTCTCATGACTATCTGCTTTCCCCTGGGTATCGGGTATCTTCAGGGAGAGTCTCCAAATGCCTCAGAAAGGTAGTCGGAATGCAGAGACTGCACATGGAAGCATTTTAGACGACTGCAGAGCAGGCGGCCGCTAGAGAGATGTAAGACGAAACATTGCTCAATGTCCTCTTCAATGTATCTCTTGGAAAGAGAGTGTTAACACATGTTCAGTTCCCGGACTGTCTAGTTCTGTGTGTGTGTGTGTCTGGGGTTGCAGAATAGTAACTGCCGTGTCATAGCGGGGGTTGTGTAGAAATACGCCCCTGGGACTTCAGCGCTGGCTCAGGTCCAGCTCTACTGATACGTTAACAAGAAGAACTTGTTCTTATCAATGGGGCGCTTTATTCCTGCTGTACACACACACACACTCACACACACACACACACACATGCATACACCGAAACATCAACAGACACACAGACGAGACACAGACACGGAAATACAAACACGAAAGATCCCAATAAACTCACAGACAGACGCTCATCTACACACAATTGACTGAGGGACACACAAATGCAAACATGAACACAGAGAAAAAGACACACGAACAGTCTCACAGACCAATACACACACACTAGTATGGGCAGAGAGACACACACACACAGCCCACAGGGTACTAAAGCGGCGCTAACATCAGGAATGCCGCTGCAGATCCTCATCGCAGCACCTCACACAGACACACACACACACAGACACACACACACACACACACACACACACACACACTACCCGCTTGCTTTTATTTCTAGTAAGAGGAAACTGAATCTTTCAACCAGGAGGAATTATGCAAAAAAAAAAAAGAGCGTTTTATCAGTAAAGAGCAAATGCTATTGGTGTATTTCTCTGACCTAACAAGGTGATCACTGCCTGCATGGACACAACAGCATGGAGAATCCATTTTTTATTATCAATACTGACACAAGACTTTGGTAGTATTGATACTTTAGGTATTGATCCGCCCACCCTCAGACTTCACAAACTTAAAGACAGAGACTTGCTTGTTAGGACAGCTTGAGGACCTGTTGAGATAACAGGGGGCCGAGGGGCATTGATCAGCAACACTTGTGAGCCCCCACCCACCGACTCACACTGCATGGTTGAGTGGTGTCCTTATGGAGATGCTACATTGCGAGTGTTGTTGACATAGGGCAAGTTTAATTCAGTACTTTGGAGTGTTGTGTGGTTGTGCACAATTAGCTGTCTACTACGCTCCAAGAAGAAGCTTACAGGTTGTGGGAAAACCACAACAGTCAAAGCTTATTCTTAACCTTGTTCAGACCACTTGACTAGAAGAAGTGACACATTACATTGTCACACAGTTGATATGTTGAACAAAGGTTTTACACATCCAACAGACATGGAGAAACATTAATCATTTAGAGTCTGTTTCTGGCAACCTGAATGTAAATCTGCTTATTAGTCTCTCACCCTCTTTAGATGCTAAATGCTGCACTATTTTCACCAGCTAGTTAACACCATGTGCCTGCTGTTCAGTGGTGGGCAGGTAGTGCACAGTGAATTTTTAGGGCTGCTGATAAGGTGTGAGCTGTAAAATGGAAACAATGAGCTGGAAGATACTAAAACGCTCTGTAAAGTTTAGGTGAACTGCAGAGTCAGGGGGTTAATTCTCTCTCTCTTAGTGACCATGAGTGAACTTTTTCACGTTGCACACACTCATTTGGTCCATTGTTAATAGAAAAAATATTGATTAGTACAGCTTTAAGACAGCACTTTTCACCAGGTTTGGAGGCACTACCTGAGAGGCTAAAGTCAGGCAACAAAAGTCTAACACTGGTGACATTAAGGATTTCATCTTAATTGGTCACTGGTGTGAGTATCTCGATATTTTTAGGTATAGTAAGTATACGATAAAGCCCAGAGGTGGATAAGCTACATTTGGATGTGTATAAGGTAGATGAGAGAAGCAAATGCAGCCGAAAGGAAAACAGAAAAAAACTGAAAGTCTGAGATCAGCAACAAAGTTTCAATCAACATATTTTATGCACATTTTGAACCATCGCATTAGAAAAAGGCTGATGGAAAAAATTTCTCCAAAAAAGTTTTTACACTGCCTTGGGGCGGTCTCTGAGTTAATGCACTTAATGGGAGGTAAAAACAGCTTTTTTTTTTCCTGAATAATAGCTTTTAACTTTTTAACTGGCATGACTAATCAGACACTTGTGCTCTGAGACACGGAGAAGAAGAAAAAGCTGTTGTCAAAAAATTTCCTTCCTCTCGTAGATGGCCAATGCAACTTCTTCTTCTTTGAGGTTTATCTGCGCTTCTTCTGTTCTGTTTATTTCAGCCATGCATCACATAAAACCAGTTGATGCAAATGCACCTGGTTGATGGGAGTAATGGGAGGAGGAGGAGGAGAGCTCTGTCACCTCCTTGGCTGCTACTCCTGTCGGCTATGGGGTGAAGCAGAGTGTACACAGTGCAGTGCCCAGCCATCCTCCGGCCCTGCTAATCTCTCAACTTGGTCTGCCCAAATGAAAAGGCTTTTTGACAGAATTTAATTACAAACAGCATTAGGCACTTCTCTCTCTCTCTCTCTCTCTCTCTGTGTCTCTCTTCTTCTTCTTCTTCTTCTTCTTCTGTCTTTCTTTCTCCACTGCAGACCTCTCATACTTCCTCTTCCACGGCAATTAACCCTGTTTAACTCACGCCAGCAAAAAGCCTTGATTTTTTTTTTTTCCCCAGCTCGGACTGCTGCACACATGCAGCGCAAACACGCATACCCGGTGTGTAAAATACAGCTCCCACTCTCAAGCAGGACCAAGGACAAGTGGCACATTACTCACACTGTGTGTCACGTGGCTAAACAAGGAGTACAGGTTTGTGTGGAGGCAAGGTGTTAATACTTTCCTCCCCAACAAGCCATTATTGCTGGAAAAGTCTAAAAGTGTGTGCTTTCGCTGTCTGTTCTGCTGCTGCTGTTTTTTTTTTTTTCACCTCACACCCCGGAAGTCACAAGATCCTGTTATTTTCCAGAAATCCATTAAAAGCAGATTGCACGTCATAAAGCGTACGTCTGCATTTACCAACACACTCCATCTCCATCATTTTTATACAACACATGCATTGTGTTTTTTTTTTCCCCTCATGTGACTTAATCACGCAGCTCATTATCGTGTTTAATGAGGACTATTTTCACTTCTGCCATCACGGAGCACTTTTACGATACACATAGTTTCAGCTCTTCCAGCGAGGAGGCAAAGCAAAACATTAAGGGGGATGCAATTACACGCAGTCTCTGCAGATCCCAGTTTCAGTTCTATTGTTTCAGCATGGACGTGGGTTTGATGCGATTACAGTTATTGTGGTATTATGAAGTCACGTGAGGATATAATACATGTGTTACCGTAAATGATGGATTAAATTAGACGTTCATTGCAACAGTATCTGTTTTTGAGCAGGAGCCTGGTTTGTGGGAGGTGGTGGAACAAACATCAGAGTTTTTACTGTAGTAAACACAGTGTTATGCTTCTATTTTACAGCTTAGAACGTAATTCATGACACTTGAGACAAAAGATGAAAATTGTCACACCAGTGTCCACATTTGTGCCTCAGAAACAGCAAATAGAAAAACAGAAATATTTAATGATTTGACTACACATGTAAACTCCTCTTCTATCAAGCCTGAAGGTTTTTTTTTAATCCACTGAAGAGGACAAGAATAAGTAGAAATCAATACAGTATTGTATCTATGTGGGCAACCCATTCAGGTGAAAACACTACTTTCTTTAAGCGTAAGTAAAGTAAGTATCAACATGGTAAGAAAATCTCATCACACTGGGGGACAATAACTGTTGTTGATCACAGCATTATAAAATTCAAATCTATACAACAATGTGTATTCTATTATTTGATATTATTGTGGAACTAGGTATTGTTATTATTAGCATTGTTAGTGCCAGTAATGTGATTACTTTTCTGAGTAAAGGCTTGCGTGATTGCAATTTCAAATTCAGTAAATTACAGATACTACTCCAAGTAATACTCCATGACTGTAACAGTTCAGGGTTGGGCTTCTTGTCTGACTTAGTGGGAGTTTTAATGGAGGGCTGATTTTTATTTGCAGTCACTGGAGAGACTTGAGACTCAGCTCATGTTATCTTGATGTGGGAACTGAAGGTTGGGGGAAGTCAGCTCGTCTCAGCCAAAAAGCCTTCAAAAGTTTTATGTGGGCTGCATGTTGTGTCTTTAATCTAGCTTGCTAACGTTGGCCACTTTTACCTGGTGTGTAAATGTCAGACACTGATAAGCCGACGTGAAGGAATAAGCCTGGTTTGTTCGGAGTCAGAGGATGGGTGAACCCCGCAGCTTCAGTGTGAGGTCATGACTGCTCGAGTTCTCCAAACCTCCAAACTGAAGGCCGGCTGCTTGTTAAACTCTAATGTCTCCTTTTCTATTTCAATCTGTTAAATATAGATGATGCGATTTGTGGGTGCGGAGCGTTGGGAGTTGTTTGAAGGCGCCTTTGATGTATTATAGTAAAATGACAAGCAGTGTAGCAAAATTACAGTTGGATTTGTAAAATATGTAATGTAACACATAAGATTTTTAAATAACCTTCCCAGTACCTCATCATTTATTTAAGACAACTGTTGGTGTCTTTCTCATTCTCATTTAATTGCCCAAGTTTTGGGCAATTAAATCATTTTTTTTGTTTTTGTTTTTTCTTTATTTATTTTGTTTTTGGCCTTAATTGTGAATGAGGGCTTCCAGTAAACTTCCTCTAAAGTAATTAACTTCAGGAAGGTGAAATGTTATATTGACATTTCTCATTATTTGGGTGATGTTTAAAGACTGATTCAGGGAAGCAAAGGGGCTCCGGTGATGCAATTGAGCTCAAATAATCATGTTTATTGTAGTTTAAAATCTGCATTAAACTACGTTAATATGTGAATTTAAGTTGAATTCCTGTATTCTTTAGGGTCATGGTTTTGTTTAAATAAACCTAAAACATTATTCCAGCAGTATAGATAGTTTGCCATTACGGTTGCGTTCAGGGACCTGCTGTGCTGGGATTAACTACGACAATGTAAGGCAGCAAAAACAAACAAAAAATAATTTGTCAACCTGATGTGGATTCGAGCCCAATCGAGTTCTCCATAGTCATTTAAGGCTTTTTATGAAGGCAACTTGTCATGCCCCTAATGTCCGCAGCGCTTCTGGGAAAGTCTCCTCAAACTTTATTCTCCCTTGAAACACTTTAGGGATCTCTGCAGCAGAGTCAATAAATAGGAACACATAACACACACCTCCTCCTCCTCCTTCTCCCGCTCAGCTCCCCTCTTCTTTGCACGATCCAATTTCAGCCAGACTGAGGTGATCCTTCCTCAGGGCTCGTTCAGCTGCAGGCCGCCGGGGCGTTTACACAGCGGAGTGAAAATGAGGGATTTCTAATGACTCTGCACTCTGATAGTCTTCCAGTGGTGCCCAAGGCCTCTCGCCAAGGACCTTCCAACTCGACACAACTACTCATCAACCAGTCACATAATTCTAGAGTATAGGCACAGCGTGGTGGGGGGCCTCTGAGTCCAGGAAGCACGGCCACGACGAATGTTAGCAGATGCTCTTTTTTTTTGCTCCATTTCTCAGAAAAGTCTCATTTTACTGAGATTTTTTTTTAACAACGTTCATCATCCAAATTGTACTGTTAAAATGAACATATACAATACGGATTGATTTAATCCTCTCCTCAGGGAGAGATTGAAAGGAAAAATCCTGTGTCGATCTACCAAGTTTTTACCTTGTTAAATGCAAATGTAATCCATGAATAATGAGTGCCTTGTCAAAAATATTAATGGTCCCCTATAACTGAGTAATTAGTGGCGAAGCTGTCCTGCGGTATTAAGTAACCTCAAAGCTTTCTAATTGTTTTTCAGCGAGGTAGAGCAAGGTGGACGTCTTAAGTCTGTCTGCATAAAAGTGAAGGCTGCCAGCTTCAATCATGAACTTTATGGAGGCAATCTCATTTCTCTGCTAATTATCAGCATTTAGCAGATTTGCACATACTGAATGTCACTATTTTCTCCAAATGGCTCCCTGCATTTTGCACCATAATAACACAGAATTACAATGGAAACATTTAGTGTGAGTTGGAACCATTTTCTGTTTATAAACTGAATCATTTTCACTCATATAATTTTTGTGTGTGTATGATTTTCTTTCTCCCTTTTCCCTTTCATTAAATTCCTTTAAATTGCCAGTGAGGTTAAAAGAGCACATTTTCACTAATTCATTTTGCGCATCGTTTTTAAAGTTCGCTTTGTTTTAAGTTTGGTTTGGTCCAAATCCAACAGCTATCAAAGTTCTTACATGATAGACTGTGGCTTTTTATGACAGTGCTGACTGTCAGTGAGATGTTTGATGGATTTTTGATTGAATTTTAAAAATAATAATCTTTATCTTTTTTTGTTGTTGTATTTTTATTTTAGTAATATCTTTGAAGACTGTTTTTACCCTGAAATACCGCTGAGATCACCTGTCAATCAATCAAATGTCCAATACTGTGATGTCGTTGCTCCTTGGATTTTCTGTTATTTTGTCTGTTCAGTCATGGTTGACATCATTAGTTCTGGTAACTATTTACTGCATTGCTTTACTTTAATTTCTCAGCTTAATCCTCCTCTATCTATCTTGACCTTTCAGTTGAATGTGACTTTATGAATTTGAACTGCTGCAGTCAGAGTCCTGAAAAGAAATTGTCAGTTCAAGTGTTAAACATGAACAGAAGCAATGTCATTTCTAACAGAAGAGGAAATAGCAGAAGTTGTAATAATCTTTATTATTAGTACCTCAGATGTTATTTTTTTCATCATCATTGCATTTCATCTGCTCTGCCCGTTCATGTCAGAAAAATCAGCTTTTCCCAGTCGCCCAACTTTCACTGTTCATACACAATTTACTCCAACAGCTTTCAGTGTTAATACATCAGCTGACATCTTTCAGTTTATACACTCGAGCTGACGTTAATTTCTTTCAGGACTTCCACTTCAGCCGACACCTCCGGCTCAATTTATCACTTACACCATTTTATCTCTTCCCGCTGCCTGAATTTCAGGGCTGAATCTTTAAATCCTTTCAGCACTTTTTTTTTTTACGTCAACTCATACTTCAACTTTACTCAGGGTTTTCATTTAAATTGACACTTCAGCTTCATCCAGTGCTCACACTTAAGCTGAAACTTTAGCCTCTCTCAGCACTTCCAGTTTAAATGCTATTTCAACCTCTGTGAGCGATTGCATTTCGGTAATTTTGTGTTTTACTGTGTTTCAGATATTTCAATTGCAAATTTTACTAATTAATCAATGAATAATTTTGTCTATAAAATCAAAATAACTAAAAATGACCATCACCGTTTTCCTCAATCAAACATATTCATATCATAATATACAGTAAAAAAGACAAAAAAAAAAACAAAAACAAAAAACTACTATTATTATTATATAACACAAATAAAAGCAGGAGGAGTGTTTATGCTTGAGAATCAACAAATGTGCATTTTTGCTTGAAATATGACGAGAATTAATTGTCAGTCGACAATTAATTAATTGTATATAATAACTGACGGACTGATCACTGTTTGTTTGACCATGTAATCTTAGTTCCTACCTGCTGTCGCTGTTGTTGTTGTGTTCTAAGTGCCAACGTTACGTAACGGGCGTTCTGGATAGCAGAAGTAGCATGCATCACTTCTTGTGTACCAGAACTAGGCCTTCTTGTCACACCATGTTTACATCAGTGGATGCAACAGAGGCTCTCATGCTGTTCAAAAATTAACAGCAAATGTCACAGACTATTACTTTAACATTAATTAAATGCTACAAGCCTCGGAGGGCGCGGTGACGCCACTTTCTGCTACATGTCTGATGGTGTCTGCGGGCCTGGAGCAGCAGAAAAAATGAGAGAGATTAACAAAAAGGTCAGTCCCACCATTCATTTCCTTTAACCTGCATCAATTCTGAAACTGGTTACACTTCCAGGCCTATTACTGTTGCCACAGGGGGAGCGGGTGTAAAGTGGCACCGCAAGGCTACGAACCTCATCCGTGTGTCCCTGACTGAGCATTCAGTATTAGATGGGGGTTGGGGGGGTGGCAGAGCACTTAACCCCTATTGTCTCTGTGTTTGGTCATATTTCCCTGTCACAGTCATGGGCTGGGGCTGAACTCCGCTTCCTTCAGTGTATCACTGTGTCAGAGACAAAACATAACACCGCAGGCACGCAGAAAGACACTTAGACAGACTGTCCTTGCAACGCGGGTTCGTCACCTCCATCGAGAATGCTGCAGCTCGTCCTTTCAGGAAGGGAGTGAAAACACACACTCCCACACGGCTACATTTCTGTTTCTCATCTGGGCATACTAAGATGTGCGTGCGTTAGCTTCCCTTGACAGTGTGGCTCCTTTGACATTTAACCAAAGCAAAACAAATTCCACTCATGAGTGCATTTTCAATACGCGCACAAAAAAATGTGTAAAACTATACCCGGAGTAATCAGAGTGTAAAACGTCCCCTGATAATAAATGGAGGAAGGAAGCAGCAGAACAATACTTACTCACTGACTGGCTGCTGATATTTGCGCCTGTAAATGAGGCCGTTTTGTTGCGAATAATGATGCGGCTTTACCCAGTTTACTGGCTAATTTAAAAAGGGGGGACCATTCTGAAGTATGACCCAGTGCAAATTGAGTGGTTTTATTCCTCGTCTGAGCTTTGGTTTTAAAGAAATGGCCTCACTAAACCGCTGTTACTTTTACACGTCTGGGTCCATTTATGTGAGCACTCCCTGTTGTATAATTTCTCCCCTGTGTTAGCAGTACTCGACCGGCTCCCTGTTCAACCCCCCCTCTCCTCCTCTTTGTCCCTCATCTTTTTCTTTTCCTCGACACCATATGGGAGACAGAGACGCAGCGTGTGTCGGAATGGAAAATTGATTATAAATAGACGATGTGAGGGATCCACGGTAATGATGGCGGAGAGTGCTCCGTCCCACAGCACAATGTCACCACAAGCTATCAACTGCCCCAATGCTGTGCTTTGATGCTGCCTGGTGCATATTCTTATGCTTTGACGCTGGTAAGTCTATATGCCTCCAGAGAGCTCGCCTGGGGGTCAACTAATGGGACCACTGCCATCCTCCCTCTTTGCTTTGGAAAAGCGGTGATTCCTTTTTTTCCTGTCGGTCTTTCTCCTTCCTGAGGACTTGGTTACAATAACTACAGCTCTTACAAACCCAGATGGGGGACAAGCTGGAGCCCTGGCCATGTAAAGAGACTGAGAAAAGGGAGTGTAAGTAACCAGCCTTGCATGTTCAGAGCCAACACAAACTGACTCACACCTTGGAATCTTTCAATTTGCCTGTAATAAATTGCAGTAGGAAGCAATCGCATTGCTGATGTGCTGAGGGGGTTGAAATTGAAACCCGTGCAGGAACGATGGCATACTCTCAAACAGAACAGTGCCACATAGTCCTGCCTTCAACGGGTTGAAGAAATGGAAACAATGAGTCTCCCTCTGTCTAACATGCGCACATCCTCACGGCCGCAGATAATGTTTGTCAAACCAACAGATGCGCCTCTACGTTAACGTGTCAAGTTGCTACCTCGGCTCGCATATTTTCTCGCAATAAAAACAAGAAAAATACAATTGACAGCAGCAGCAGCAGCCTCAATTATGGAGGCAGCAAAACAGCTTTCACAGAGAGATATGAAACTGCGGCATAAAACTGCCACAGGAAATCCTTACTATGTTCACAATATATAGGTGTAGTATATATCCTTCAGCTATGTGACCTCGCTCGGTGGACGTGGTAATGCAGCCCTAATTCTCCAGCCTCCTCTCTTTTTCTGCTGCATTAGTGCCCAGCTGAGCGGCGGTCAGCTCTGTTTGCTCTAACTGCAGGTGGCATCGGTGACATGCATTAGTCCCCCCCTCTGCCCCCATAACCGAGGAGCAAATGTGAGCTCCCTGGAGCGCCGGGGCCTGCACGTAACCGGATAAAGGCTGTCGGAGGGCCTCGTCTGAGCCACAAGTAGAAACGCAGGCCGAATCTAATAAGAGTCCAACCCGCAGCCTGTCGTAGACTGTATCAAAACAAGGGCTCCGAGTACTTCTTTTTGTAGGTAATTTGGTCTCGGCTGAGCCCAAACTCATGTTATTCTGTTACATTCCCTCACGCTCTCCTGTTCTGCGCTCTGGTTCGTCACCTTTTACAAGAGAAAAAACAGACATCTGCTGACCTTACAAATTGCATTCTCTTACAGTGATGTACAGTCTGAGCGGACAGCTGATTTGAAATTAATAATATCGCCCGAGATGTCTTGTTTATCCGAGGCCTCGCTTTCTTACATGGTAAAAAACATCCAGCCCCAATAAAGGCTTGTTCCTGGAAAAAAAAGAGGCTGAGAGAATAACAATGAGATTGGCAGAAGCTTGTTTGCTCGGCGAGCGTGAGGGTATCAGATAACGCCGTGCGTGTTTTATTGGGTGACGGACAAATAAAGAATAGCCGTGCACCGAGTGGGAAGACAGACACTGGTCTAAAAGCCTCCATTCATCCCTGAGTCATGTTTCACGGGGCTGCAGTGTCAGGTTGGACCCTAATCTCCTCCAGATGCCCTCGCAGGAAAACAACATCGCGGCCTGCACCGCCGCAGAACAAGAGCAGAACAAACCTTGATAGCGTAATTGATTTGCAAGTTTCCGTTTCGCGCTTGTTTTGACTCTGTATCTACGTATTTACTCTTGTATCCTGTCTGTTTGGTTTCTTCTATCCTCACTTTCTAGTCTTGATCAAAAGTGTATCTCCTTCCACTCATCAGCTTTCCCTGTACGCCTGCCTGTTCCCGTTGGATGGGAAGCGCAAGGGGAAATATATGCACAACCATCCGCTGACATGCCGTCTTGTTTGATGTGGGATTCTCAAACAGATGCCCCGTCTCGCCAACGTTACTGGGGATATTAAAGTGCTGCGTGGCTCTGTCTCTCTGACTCCTTAATACAAACACACACGCCATCATTTGCAAAACCCAATTCCATTTCCTACTTTAGAAGCTGGCTTCACAGCCTTCCTCTGTTATTCAGAAAGTAAATAAAAATCTCAGTCCAGGAACTTTAGAAGAGATGGAGGGTTGCTGATGCAGTCAGGGTTTTATCGTGGGGGCTGAAAATAATGATCACTTTCATTATCTAGTAATCTTTTGATGATGTTAGGGTTATAAATCATTGAATATATAAAATGTCAAGTTCCCAGATAAAAAGGTTGCAACTTCTGACAAGCCTGTGTTGTGTCTAAAACATTATTTATTTTACAATTATATATATATATGTGTGTGTGTGTGTATATATATATATATATATATATATATATATATAAATATAGAGAGAAGCAGAATTTCAGGGAATGTTTTACATTTTTTGCCTGAAGAATACATTAAAAGAACAGTTGGAAATTTGCTCAAGATGACTACTAAGCTACAGCCAGGCATCATGGCTTAGACACAGCTTAGAATAAAGACTGAAAACAGCTTGCCGCGCTCTGTACAGAGGTAAAAACATTAGTCAACCAGCACCTCTAGTTCATTAATCAACATGTTATATCTTGTTTAATCTGTACTAATGTGACGCGTTAAAGCAACATGTTGTCTCATATGTAATTGCCCTTAAACCACAAATTGTCCTTTTTTATGCCTGTGGTTTTTGTCTGAATTAAACAAACAAAATATAAAGTGTTTTTTTGCAAGTGTTAAAGCTGGTGGGAGTCAGATATTGTTACTTTGGGACAGAGCTGGGCCTGCTGTTTCCTCCAGTTTCCAGCCTTTGTGGTAAGCTAAACTAACCAGCTGCTGGTGGTAGCTTTATATTTAAGAGACAGAGATGAGAGTGTTTTCAATCTTCTCATCTAACTCTTAATTTCAGTAGAAAGCAAATAAGTGTATTTCCTCAAATGTCGAGCTAATCCCATAAGCAGCAAACCAATAAAAAAAACACTAGCTGTTTGAGCACTAGTAAATTGTCCTAACATTACAACTATCTCAACATAACATCAGAATGTTTTCACCGCTGCTGCAGACAATATGAAAACTACCTGACAAGACCCCGACACTATGATAAAAGCTTCCAGTGTTAGAGCGGGGATGTATCTGTCCTTGTAAAAAGAAAACTGTAAATACACATAAATGAAATTTACAAGCCAATTGCATATCTGGAGTTGAGTCAAACCTGTAAACAGTGAGGGGGAGGCAGACGGGAGAAGAAGAAAAGATAAGCAGGTCTTGAAATATCTAGGCCAGTCAAACAGAGGTCTGGTCGGGGACGGACGGTGCGTCTCTCGCTCCAGGCCAGGTCTGTGAGAAGGTCATGTGAAAGTGGAATGTGGCTGAGCTGGATGTTTGCCAGAGGCTGTTATAGTCAAGAAAGATTATTTTTCTTAAAACAGTGAAAACTGTATGCCACCAGGGAGAGATTATTCCACCTTGTTTCAATACAACACAGGTAATTTGAATAATTGGGTTTGGAAACATGTGACAATATCTCGCCGTCGTATTGTGTCTAGAAAAATTCAGCAGACGCGACGAGAGACTGGGCCCTTTTTTGCATGCTGCATTACTGGACAAACAATTACCCAGCAATTACTGCGAAGCTTTTGAGATAGAGCGGAATGCATCACTCAGCAGGCAGCTGACAGCGTGAGCTAACTCAGCAAGCGACATGCAAAATAGGAAAATAATGGTGTAGGGTGCCAGAGGAGACGATCGTCCCTGCAACACAGAGAATAAACGAGAGGGAGGGAGGCGACACGTGTAGATAGCTGAGAGGAGAATATGAAAACAAAGAGACATATCCAAAGATAAGCAAGCTTAAACACACGTATCCAGACTCTCCGGTGAGTGCTGTCAAAAGCTGGCCGTCATCAGATTGAAAAACAGGCTTTAGGGAAACCTCAGTCTGGACAGGCATGTTCTGAACTGTTTTACTGAGAATGAATCAAGTGGTATTAAAGCAGCGCATATAAACAGAATCTGTTCCCATATGAAAGGTGGGTTTCATTTCCTGATATTATGCAGTGGATCTTAGAGTGGTTGGTCTAATAAAGAAAAAAAAAACTTCAGGTGAGCAATAAGAGGAAGTCCAGGGAGTTGCACTGTGTCTGTATGTTGTATGGTTTGGAAGTGCAGCTGTTGTGTTGAATAGACCTTTGATGCAACCAGCATCACTGAGTCATAAGTTTTGGTATTGCAACAAGAAAAACTCCCAGTGTGAGAAAGGGTGAGAAGAGAGTGAAGAAAAGGGTTGAAGACAGATACTCAGGGGAGATAGGGGGAAAAAAATGGGAGAGAAATCGAGGATATGGGCAAAGACAGGCACTAAAGTTACATTCAGAATGGCAGCCAAAATCAGATTTTCAGCATATCCAGATTGGAATCAGATTGCCATTATCAAGTGTGGATGGCAGGAGTCATACTGTAGGTGGCTTGAAATTCGACTCAAATCTAATTTTGAAGGACTTAGCTGGGCCGCTCAAATCAGATTTCAAACCGTCCTTTGCGTCACTCGCGAGGCATAACGCAGAACATATGACGGTGACATCACATCTGGCCGTGATTGCCGCTCGACGGTGGAAGAGGCAGAGCATGACCACAAGTGCCAGTACGACAATGTAAAAGCGCACTCAAAATCCTATTTACAGTGACATTTCAACTGCTTTATGTACAGTTTGGTAGTTCAGTCCTGTGGTTCTCTTCCAAAGCATCACAATAATAAATCTGGGGGGTTGTGAGATTAATTAATGTATCTTCTTCTAAAAAATCAACCACATTTTTTGGATCCTTTAATAAACTTTCTGTAATATTGCTACATCTGCTACAGTAGCAAACCCACGAGCTAGGTTTTATATCAAGTTTTATATGATGGCTGGGGCCACCTCAAATTACATTCAATAGGATAAATTCCACTACTACATTTAATACTGCTTACATGTGATCACCCAGTTCAAAATGGCTTGTTTAAAATGTTCAATGTGCAAGAAGAACATAACGGGAATTTTGATAGGAGCATTTCATGCATGTAACAAGAGATATATGAAAACATAAAGAAAATTGAATTAAAGAAAAATTGGAATTTGGAAAATGTATTATTCATTTCCCTGTGCTTTCAAAAAACGATAATGTTGACTAGGGATGAGCCGGATACTCGTTTCAGACGAGTATCCGTTACGGATAAAGCATGTTTGACGAATACGATTATGATACGAATAAAATATGTTAATATCTGTGTTCGTGCTGAAGGAAAATCCTCATTGTGGAACTGACTGTCTTCTCTCTGCGCTCTGTGATTGGCCAGTCACACACAGCGCCCGCCCCTCCCTACACAGACACGTCTCTGCCATAGACTGTATGGTCTCTGCACGTCTCTCCCAACCTGCTCCCAGCATACGCGCGGTGCATTTGACAAGACAGAGCTGAAAACGGCTCGCGTCGCGTCGGTAAATGCCTCCGCTCCGCTCCGATTTTTAATTTTTTTTTAACCGTCTGCTTGCTCTTAGTTTGGCTGGTGATATGAAGTCAGTTGAAAAACTTTGCTCGTACTGAACGCGGTGAGAAGAATACAGTGAACAAGGCTGACATATTATTTCCCTGTTTGCCATCACTAGATGTTTGCATGAATCATGAAGTTCACACAGATCATTAAAAAATAAACAGTCTCACAGACCACTTACACACATACACACATATAGCTGTAGCTGAACACACTAAGTAGCCTATATTAATATTTTTATTGTATGTGGCTGCATGCAGTATCTGACACTTTCTCTCTGCAGTTCATGAAAATAATATTATAAATATTATTGAGATATACTGTATATAGGCTTTGAATGCAGTAGATTAGCAACTTCTGATCAATCCATATCAATTTCAGACTTAAAATAATGTACAGTTTTAAGCCTCACCCATTTCTGCACTCACTTCCGGTTTAGGCCCCGCCCACTCCGAATACAGATACAGATACAGATAATGTAGATGGTTAAACAGATACGAATACAGATACAGATAGTGGTGTACTCGCTCATCCCTAATGTTGACGATGATGTGGACATGACATTCAAATGATCCATAGCAAATAGCGACATATAAAATTAAAAGGTGCTAAAGAAACTGTTTCTAACCATATTTTTAAACAGTAGTATAAAAAATAGCCCTGGGTCAAAGCTTGTCTTGATTGATTTTCTACCCATGTCTAAAGGCAACCCAGTATTGCATCAGTGTTATATTGACCCAAATTTGAATGTTGACCCAGTGTATGATAGACAGCTGTTTTGTAACCATCTAGATTGAGCCGTCTGTTGAAACTGCTCACAAATCACTGTCATCTGAAACATGCAGTCCTATCCAGACAGTGTTTTTTGTAAGGAGGGTAATACTCTGTCACCCATTGCAAAGCAGTGGACAGGAAGTAGAAAGCAGCAGAAAATATAAATACTCATGTCAACTACAAGTACATACAGCACAGTTCTTGACTAGATGTTACTCCTCGCAGCTGCAGCCACAGGAAACATGGCTGTACATATTAACCTCCCTCATCTCTGATGATCCCTGTACGCCACAATTGCCACGGCGCTCAAGTGTGAGAGCGTACATCTCCGGTCTTCATCTGATCTGCAGATTGCTGTTTTGGTTTCATTATAGAAAAAAATGTTCACTGTATATGCAGCAGCGTTATTGCTGCAAAAACTAACCCCGACAGGCTTACACTGCCTGCACCCAAAATGCATCACCGCTTATAAACGACAAAAAGGATTTCAATCCTAAAGATCAGACTTATGAGACAAATCGAGTTTTTATGAGGTGTGAACGTAAAAATTTAAGATAAAGGCGGAGAGATGAGGGGAGAGGTGAGGCTGGCAGGGACTGTCCAAAATGCGTCAGCGGCGCGGAGCCTCCTAAAAGTTCAGTGCGGTTGGAGCAGAGAGTGGAGAAGCGGGGCTCTGTGTTGTGTGCTGTACGCCTGCTGGCAGCTGCTCTGGCTGGCAGTCGCCATCGCTTTTTTGGCCGCTTTCAGAAGGCTCCAAAGCAAACAAGAATGGCCCCGCTCGCAGGCCGTAAAACTTGTGTGTCAGCCCACTCAATCATACACGGCACTGTACTTCTCAGAATGGCATGACGTGTTTACATTTTCCAATCAAGCTGATTCGAAATATTAAAACGAGTAATGATGATAAATCAGCTGTTTTTAAGAATCTTGCTTCAAAGTCGAACCGAAATATAGCGTGTCCTCATTTGTGCACACGTACAAGGAGGTTTAAACCTGATACTGTGGATAGTGCATAATTTCATTTTCCAATAAATAGATAAAATGAAATCATTGCTTGATATGCTTGTAGAAAAGAGTTCAGACTTCAGGGGTAGGCGTTCGCGGCAGCTGTTAACTGACATTTAAGAGCCAGCGTTGTGAGAGACGTGCTGTCAGCTTGTCACAGCATTGTTCAGCCCAGAAGGATTGATATAAGACGTGCTCCCCCTTGTTTTCCAGCACACGCTTGCTGTTAACGATCTAAGACATCTGTAAATATCTATAGAACTAAAAAGACTCATCATGCTCTTAAGTGATGAGATTAGCACTGATTTCCATTCGACACTACTTTTTTAAAAGAATTTCCTTTATAAAAAATTATTGAAAGGAGGACCTCTGTCTAATGTAAGCTGTCATTCATGGGAGGAAATATGGCAAATGACAGCAACAGCTAGTCCTCTGCAAACTCATCACTCTGTATGTTAGTCCAATAATAATGTAAAGACGTACTGATAGTGTTGCCTTTTTAATAGAAAGCAGCTGAAGCCTTAAAAACATGCTAGATTACAGCACTCACTAAATCAGTGATGTCATCGCTTAACTAGTCTTTATCATTAGCCAAACTGTATATTTTGTATTGTATATATTTTTAATAATCAGTTAGAATTAAAACAAAGGAGAAATAGTTTTAACGATGATCAGTAATTGGTCGTTTCACACCTCATTCACACTCTTGTCTGGCTGCTGATTGGTCGCATCCACTCACTGCAGAGACACACATCAGACCACATTCAATGAGAAATACTGGTGACTCTCTACAAGAGTTAGGAGTTAATGTCTGCCCAGAAATAAACCAGATTTATCACTAAGTGCTTTTTTGGGGAAAAAAAAAAGTCACTAAAGGGATAAATCAACGGCTAATAACACCGACCCCCAGCTGGTTAACTGCCTGTGTGTCCACTGGAATTGAAGTGATATTATGAAGAAAAAAAAAAGTGCCCACCCACACAGATGTTGTATCAGTCAAACAAGTGTTCCCACATTATTACACCACTTAAATTTTTGTTGGCACCGTAGCAATAACAACACAGGAAATATATAATGATTTCTTAACAAAAAAAAAAGTGAAATTTCAGTTGGAATTTACTTCAAAGTCACATCTCGCTTGTTACATTCATGTCGTCCATAATTCACGTTGTTAAAACAAATTTCGCGCCAGCCCCAATTATATGCCAGTCTAATAATGTAATTTGTTATTTACAGTGTGGCAGCGGCTGAGTCTTTTCCATACAGAAGGGCACACGAGCCAGGTTTAAATGGCTGTTGTGAATGTTTATGGGCTTTCTTCGTCCCTAAGTGGTTTGAATTGCGGAGCGTTTTCAGAACATTGTTACAGCGGCAATCAAGGCTGCGATTTTCCTTTTATACTGGCCTGTAAAGAACAATCAAAAGGTGCCGGTAAATGCCGAGGAGGAAAAAAAATCATTCGTCACCTCTGATGCTGAGACGCTTTTTGCCATAACACCGGTAATGTCGGTGCACTTACCAAAAAAAAGGCATCACAGAAACTGAAGTATGGCGAAAACATGTCATTATTTCCTCCCATGTTCAGCTCTGGATGTCTTTCCGAGGTCAAGGTTGTATTCCAAGGTGAGGCGTTTTTACTTTTGCGAGGACGGTCTGAATGACAGATCCGACACAAACAGGGGCGCGAATGGTCACAAGTGGCAGATTATGAGGTTTTGATGGAAACAGCCACTGATGGGATTTATCATGAGTGGTCGCTCCGTTCGACCTCCAGACGCGTGTGGCGAGGTCACCGTGGCAGCTTCATGTTTTTCTACACTGGTCCTTGTGTTATTCTAATCACATGTCTAAGCCATTGACTGTAATCTAATGATTGGACTCCAAATGTCCAGGTATTATCTTCAGAAAATATACATTTGCAACATTCTTCCTGAACGATTGAGCTATGTGTTTATTTTAAAAGAGGCAAGAAGAATCCGAGCCCTGTCGGCAGAATGGTTGACTCGCAGATGTATATATATAGGCCTGTTTTTTATAGACACTTAACTCCAATTAACCTTCATTCTCCTATTTGCCTGTAATCACATTATCCTCTGGTATTTGAGTCTATTTTTCTTTCATCCGAGGGAGGCCGTGTCCTCCCGCCACAGGCCCACAGAACGGTGAGGCGGTGAGAGAACAAGCTTCTCCTTGTGCTGGATCCCCCAGTTGGCCCGAGAGCCAGTCTATGGTCTGCTCTCTCTGTCTCCCCCTCCTCACCCTCGGATCTTTTTCTCAATGCTCTCCTCACGCTCCCTTTTTAGCCCTCTCCTTCTGCTGCCTCGCTGCATATCTGAGCTCTGCCCTCAGGCCATGTCCAACGCCAGACAACGTCTGATTCATGCCTTCAGTTAGCTGCTGCGGTCAGCTGACGCTATAGTACGATAGGATTGGACTTGTTGGAGGATTGATTCAATATCCTGCCAGGGCGCTGATTAATTCCAGTGTGTTGTAAGTGTGCCCGAATAAGAAAGTAATTTAAAGGAACAGCTTAATAATTGAAAAACAAGAATTCAACAAAAAATACTGCTTTTTTTATTCTTATCATAACCATATTTATTATCTTTATAATTTATTTCTGATCTATTCTGACACAGTGAGTCATTCTCCTTGTCATAATAATGATGCAAATTCTGGCTACAAAATGTCTAATAATGGACAGATTGAAACAGAGGCTGAAATCTGTGCCTCTTTCTTGCTCCTGCGCCGCACAAAAACACATTCCAGCTGTCAAATATGCTCATTCATGTACTTCTATATGAAACTGTTTCTGACTACCTGCCTGTCCCCTAAAGCAATTATAAGTGCAGGAGTTCTTTTTCAGCACTTGAACCCCTCCACTCCAGAAAGGCACATGTTCAGCTGTCACCCACACTGACACTTTAGTAGCACACTGTATTTTCTGTATGTGATGCATGAACGATGATGCACGAAATTCGCAATGACTTTGAAAGA
The DNA here is from genome assembly GCA_037975185.1 of Centropyge bicolor. Taxonomy (NCBI): domain Eukaryota; kingdom Metazoa; phylum Chordata; class Actinopteri; family Pomacanthidae; genus Centropyge; species Centropyge bicolor. The sequence goes on along the minus strand of JBBMOC010000006.1, from coordinate 898,592 downwards.
TTTGGAAACGTCACCTCAGATACACTACATACTTTACACTTCCGCTCCACTGCATTTGAAAAAGAGATATGTATTCCACTACATTTATTTGACAACTTCTTTGACCAGTTACTTTACAGATTAAGATTCAATATGTAAAATAAAATGAGAAATAAGAAAATAATAGAAATAAGAAAATGAGATGTTGCAACTAACAATTCCTTCCTCGTTGGTCAATCATTTTTAAATTAATCGATGCATCGTTTGGTCAATTTAACATCTCAGAATAGATGCTCCACCTCGAGCCGTTACAATTTACTTAATATGAATCGATCAATGATGAAAACCAAATAATGCTACATATAAAAATATATAGTAACAGGAGCCATTCTAGCTTCATGACAAATACTTTTACTTCTAATACTATGAGTACATTTAGCTAATAATACTTTCTCTGAAGTAACACTTTGAACACAAGACTTTTACTTGTAATGAAGTATCTCTAGATTATCATATTGCTGCTTTCAAGTACCACTGCACCGACCACTTAAAGTACTTAGCTAAAAGTAATGGATAAGCAGTTGAAGTAATCTGGTAAAGGTGAAAGAGAAATGGCTGAAACAGCTTGTGTTAGTGGAATGCAAACACAGCTGTATGGAAAAAAAATCATATTGCAACCATATCTGCTTTTCCTTTAGTGTTATTGAACACCTACTTTAAAAGAAATTTATTGATAATTGTTGATCAGAGGTTGTTAGAGTTCATCTGACAAGGATGACGGGTACATCTGAGAAAAAAATTTAATTTTTAATTTTTTTGGTTGGGAATCACTGATGTATACTTGTGCTATAGCTCTGACCCTTGGCTCCCATTGCTATTGAATGCATATACAAATCATTTTCTCCTGGTCAGTTTGGAATAGAAATCATTACAGTAATTTTTATCATTGCAAAAAAAACAGCTGAAAGCACCAACAATTGCTTGATAGCTCTGAGTAACTGAATTAATTAAGATAATTAAATGTTAGAGGTTATATGTCCATGCTGGCGAGGTATGTGCTGCTATTCTCTATAAGTTGTAATGTTTACTCATTAATCACGTCCTTTGGCAGCCGTGGTCTGAGATTTGGCATGCTGGCGGCGTGTTAAGTAAAACCTGTGAATAAAACTGCTTTGTAAATTAAGTGCATTCATGGCAGCGTTCCCTGGCCAAAAAAAAAAAAAAAAAAGGCTTTTGATCATAGAGATGTCATTATTTCCCAAGAAGCACGGTGTGTTTACCTGTGTGAAGCAATGGAGCACTTCACACCCATTTAAATAATGAGACCATTGCAAAAGATGTTAGAGATAATTGTTACTGTTTCACCTCAGACATTTTTAAAGTTATTGCTGGAAACGCTAACAATTATTTTAAATTGTTTTCTGCTCTGAAAGGAAGAGCAGGTGGCAGATTTCAGAACGTACACAGGCCCCTTACACCATTCTGGATTTTTAAAAACAACCCCTGAGGATAGGAATGCACTCTTTTATCATGCTTTTTTTCTTTTCTTTTAAATAATGTGTACTCAACCTTTTATTCAGAGTCTCCTGCAGGCCACCCATTAAAATCATCACCCTGTTTCAAACTTGGTTTTAAAGGGATTTGTCACCCCAAAGGTTGACAAGACAAGTGCACAAGGTCAGAGAGAGACGCGGTGAACAACAGGCAGTGAACTAGAAAGAAACATGGCAGCCATGAATAATGCATAGATGAAAGGTTTATCTAATGGCACTCTTGAAATTTTTAAAAGTTGATCTTTGCTTGCAGCTGGAGATGCTCTTGGCTAAAAAGCCCCCTTTTCTAACTTACTGCAGTCGTCCTCACAACTCAGCTTGAGAGAAACACTGATTGGTTTAATTATGTTTGCGGTGATTAAGCATCTTAATGGTACTCATCACAATATGAGACAGGAATCACAATGATTCTGAGATGTGACATTTTAGGTTGTTTTTTTTTTTTTCATCTTCTCTTTTGCACTTTTGAACACAGAGACAAATCCCCCTACTATGCACACAAACACACACATAAACACTGGAAGACAATTTAAAGAAGGACACTCACCGTCTTTGGACACTTGGTGGTCATGACAGGGTCAGGGTAGAACACAGACGCAGACAGAGCGGAGAGCGCGACCTCACGGCATTACACTCACATCCCGGCTCCCAGACACGAGGACGAGACCGACGGGGCTCGTTAACTTGAAAGCAGCGATGGAGGGCGGCGGGCTTGCCGGAGTGTGTCAAGAGGAAACTGCAGGCACCAGTCAGTCAGGCCGCTGAGAGCCGGCGAGAGGGCGAAAACGAGACAGACAAAAGCAGAAAGAATTCAAAGACGCCAGCAGTTTCTTCTTCCTCTTCCTTGTCGCTTTCTCTGGTGTAACTTAACCCCCGAAGAGCTCCGGCGAACAGACACACAGAACCAGTTCCAGACCTGTCCTGCACCAGCGGCAGCCTCTCCCCCTTCTCTCTCCGTCTTCTCTTCTCCCTCTGTTTTCCCTTCCCCTCTCTTTTTTTTTTGGTATCATTTAACTCTTGATTCCGTGGCCCGGCGATGAGCTCACCGAGGGCTCAGGTTTCAGAGCCTTTACTGGAATGCAAGGGCAGTCGCTCAGAGAAGCAGAGGTGCTGGGGAGGTCAAAGGCTACTGGGGTAGTGTTTAGGAACAGAGAGGAGAGGGGTGTCTGTCATCTGGGGGAGTTCCAGTGGAGGGATATCTGAGGGGCCTGGAGTGCCGAGAACAAAACAGGAGTTACAGGGGTCACGGGTTACGGAAGTCGCGGGGCCAGGCAACATTTGACAGCTCTGGAGGCTATGGACTTGAGGACACTGAGTACATTTACACGCTCAAATACACACAACCTCTCCTAAGTGCTAGATTTATTGCTCACTTAGAGAGTGGTTTTCCTCTGGGGACAAAAGCGTCTTTTTTTTCTTTTGTGGAAATGCTGTTTTCACATTTTAGCACTCTTGGGTCAGAGATAAGAATTATAGAATTTAAACACAAACACATGTAACTAATGAGGGTGACCGCAATCACAGGAATAATAATGCACAGACAGATTGCGACAAGGTGTTTGTAATTATGATGAAACTGAAGGAAAATGGAAGCAATTAGATAAATGCAATTGAAAAACACAACAAACATTCTCTCGCTAAAAAGCAAGGATGGGTCAAGGACAGCAGCGATCGTTAAAGTATCTACAAGGAGCACAGAACAGGAAGCGATTTTTATGCGGGGAAGCAGTTTCACAGCTTGAAGGAAACAGCTAATGTTCAATCAGGAACCCCTTTATGAGGCGTCAGAGTTTCACTGGGCCTCAATTTATTTCATTTCCTTTTCAAAAGTCTGTTTTAATTTCATAATGTCGCTTTTTATAGCAGTGCAACTGTATGACAGTTGTTTTCGCTCTCAATGTGTGTGTTGGGTTTTTGTCTGTACAACATTTTTAAAATCATAATGCTGCCAATGCTCTGAATTACCCGGCTACCTGCTCCCCTTAACACTGGCTCTCCAGTTTAACACTGCAAGTGTTATGCAAGATAACACACCAACCTGGCCAGTTATCATCTGTGCTCTTGTTAAACTCATTGAAAGGAGAGGCTAGTGTCTGTGCAGTGAGTTCGAAGTGCATTATACTGAGAAACATTTCCAATCCTTAACATATCCAATGCAATAGAGAAAAATGCAATATGCTTCAACATCACCTCGAACCACAGTCTGCAAAATGATTTCTGAATCAACATCTCTCTCAGACAGTTTCAACAAAGGCTGAACAGCATAACCTTCATGAGTAGAGAATTCATCGCCTTGCTTTTGTAGTCTACTACACCATATTCATTTTAACAAGGTGGGCCTAATAAGAATCCATGTTGTGACTGTGTCAGAGAAGTGAAATGGTTTTCATGAGGACTGTTTGTTTAGATTCAATCAATGTCCAATGCTGTGCTTTCCAGAGAAACAGGCACTGTTTCCAGAAAGGTGTTGCTGTGTCATTATTTTCAAATGTAATTTTTCAATGCTTCGAGCACCACAAACAACATTTCATCTGCCTCCATTGTACTAGAACGGAGGCAGAAATCTCAGCAGCTGACATCTCAGTACCCACATAGAAAGATATGTTCTTTTGTCATGTGGGTGAAATGATCCTTTGATTGAAGGTCATGTGTTTTTTTTTTCTAAAGAACTTCATTATATTTCAAGGCATGCCTGTTGATGTACATGCTAACAGTCATACTTCTGGCAAAAAAAAAAAAAAAAAACTCATTAGCAATATGGCAATAAATTCACATTTAGCTTATAGTTTCGATATGTGAACTTTGCACCAAACATTTTCAATTAAAGCTTGAGATGCAAAATGCAACTCTTACACATCACCATTTCCACTCCTTCCCTTAAAGCGATGCAGAAAAAATGCAGGTATAGACCATAATAATTCTATGTTGTTTGTACCACCTGTGGTGATGCAGCAGAGGTGTGTGTGGAGGCGGGGTTCTCATGCCCACTGATGGCTAACTTGACAACACAAGCCAATTATAAAAAAGAAAAAGGCAGAGAACAAAGTTCTGCCTTTAAACAAGCCATCATCAAACTGACTTTCCCTCTCTCATAACTCAGCACAACAAAAATAACTGTGGCTAGTCAAAGCGGCCTGGCATTTATTTGTGTATTGTTTTGCCAGTCAACGCTCCACTGTTTACTTCGTTCCCTCTCCTCTGCTGCTCCGGCGAGCTTTGAACTGCAGCTCTGCCCGGGCCCGGCGCTGCTCCAGCCGCTGGGAATGTGTGGTCTTTATTAAGGAGAGGAAGTGTGCGAATGAGCACTGCAGGCCCAACATCTCAGGAATCTTGATCCTTTTTCCCCTTGTGGCACTTTTCACAAGCGGGGCCAGCTAATCGCTTACACTGATAGTGGGGTTCTGTAAGAGGCCCCAGTTCTCGGAGAAAAGAGGCTGGGGTGGGGGTTGGGTGGGGGGGGGGGCACTCTCCCCCCTCTCTCTCTCTCTCTCTCTCTCTCTCTCTCTCCCCCCTCCTGGTTCATGTAGCATGCTGGGGAGTCGGCTTGCATACTGTTTGTGCAGATGAGTGTCGGAGCGGGCACACCCTCTGCGGGCCTGTTCCCATGGGAACGGCAGTGATAGCGAACAGCTTGTTTTTGTGTTTTTTGGCAATGTTGCCGCTGCTGGATTACTGACAGGCACTGGGGAGGTCTGATATGCAAAAACGTTGCCAGGTAGGCCTTATGCAAAAAAAATGTTTTCCCTTTGACTTTCTCCTCTGTGCTGTTACATCCATGCTGAGTTATTTGGGCATGCGGCTTCAGTGGAATTCAGTGTTTTTCAGGCATCGCCGGGCGGTGTTGATCAGATGGGGTTTATTTTTCAGTGCTCGCTCCGTGCCACGAGCTGACAGGCTGAACTTGTTCTTTGAGGGTTCACAATCCTCAGGTGGATAATGAGATCCGTTTTAATCAATGACTTCAGGTTAGTGTTACAGTCTCCACACACTTGGCCGACAGACACTTGGCTTCGGTTTTGACCCCTTTTGCGTCTCAGAGGGAATCCCACACTACATAAACAGGAAAATAAGTTTTAAAATTTCAAACGATAACATCGCTCTGTGGGTTAGTTGACTTCATTAGCATATTTGTAATTGTAAACCCCCTCGTCCTTTACTTTGAAAAAAGGCTTTTCTACAAGGGTGAAGAACAGTTTTAAAACTTATTTGCATTGGCGCCGGATCTGTTGGTGAAGTTGCGAACAAGAATTGCAGCACAAGTGAAAGCAAAAATGTATTAAAGCACTGAATTATCCTTTTAAAGTTGATCTCAAACTGCGATGAAAACAAAAAATATGCTCCTGCAGTTTTATGAAAAACCACGAAAAGATTAATGTTGGACAAACAAAATCAATCGCCATCTGTTTCCAGGAACAAAGAACATCCCCCGCCGCCCTTCATACATCAAAGAACTAACCTATATTTTTTTAAATATTTTTGTGTTTTCACAAATATTAGATGCACACAGCGCAGGAGGGAGCTCGGAATGAAATTAAAGTGCACGTTTATTGTCCGAACGACTACCTCACTTTATGGTGTTTGGATTCCTAACTGAAAACATATTCCAGGAAACCCTTCACCAGGCTTCTTGCTGAGAGAGCAGGCTGCACGGAGAGCGAACGCCTCTCCTCTCCTGCGCCCTCTCGCCTGGGACGGCGGGGTAATTACATCATTTGGAGATGGAATGAAAGCACTTTACAAGCGAAAGTAAGTGAAATGCTTTATTGCTTGCGGAATTGCCAATTAAAAAGCAACACCTGGAACGCAGAGGCTCGGTCGAAGCAGCCCTCTCCCCCGTGACAGGCCTGAAACCAGTCGGTCCCCTGCTCCGCCGAGGCCCCTAGAGAATGTTTTTCTTTCCATCTTTTTTCCCCCTTTGCCCCGTCTTTATTTGTGAAAACTTGCCGACAATGCACCTTCACATTGGCTTACACAGCCCATAAGTCACTAAAGCCTGACATGCTCTTAAACGTATTAATAAAGCCCATTTCCTTGGTAGAGCATATGGCATGGCTACAATGTAAACCCGCTCAGGGCACGCTTGTGAAAAAGAAAACAGAAATGATTCTCTCCAGCACCCAGTCTATGCTACAGTAGGTACCCCCCGTCCAACACACACATGTCTGCACCGGTTCAGACCTGTCCAGTCCCAGATGTGTCCCATACTCACGTCTGTTTCCCCCCTAGAGACGGAATCAGACCAAAGCGAACAAATAGAAAGGTGGAGGAAAGAAAAATGGCTTTCATATTCTTGCACGGCTCCTGCAGAACACCCACTGATCACTAACCACGGTTTACAAGGGACTCTTGTTTTATCACACCGTCTTACCTCTGTGGATGAATAAAGTTAGTTCAAGGCTCCTCCAAGAATAAGAGCCTACAGTCATGCTGCCAGCTCTGTGAGGCTGTACTTGTACTGAGCTGAACGCCGAGGTTAACGTGCTGATGTTACAGCATGGCAGTATAATGTTTACCATGTTCACCATCTTAGCTGAGCATGCTGACATTTGCTGGTGCTAGTTGCTCAAGTGGTATTACAGGAATGTCTGTACCAAATTTTGTGACAATCCATCCTGCTGTTGTTGAGATATTTTACAAAAAATGTCGACCTCATGGTGCCAAAAAAGAGGCCACCAAAGGTCAGTAGGATAAATCCTCTGGGTATTGTAAATATTTGCACAAATTCACTTGATAACTGAATATTTTGACCTGCTAGTGGTACCAGAAGAAAAGTCAAGGGATGAACAAAGACATGAGGTCCACGTCTATGGACCTTTAATGTTTGCACAAAATTGTGTTTCAGTCTAGACAACCCAACCATGTGAATAAATAGCCAAAGTAAAAGCAATATTATTGTGATACTTTATCTCAAATCTCCATCCTCTGTCCTCTGACTTCGTCCTGATCCTCTGCCTCAACAGTAGCAGACTGACATGTTCGCCACACCCCTGCTGCTGGAGTTCCCACTCCACCCAACCACAAAGTGTCACACCCACAGAAAGATTAACATCAGCCCACACTGCCATGACGACACCGGTGACAACGATACTGACAGGAGGCACCATGGAGACAGCAGCTGTTTGTGGTGTCAGAAAGGAGGCCTTATTTACTTTGTAAATGTCTTTACCAGTGGCATTGGATTATTACTTTTGAGCCTGACTGACACAGTCTTATGGAAAATAAATGGGCAGAACCACATTTGATGCATGGTATATTACTTATGATACCGGTTAGGTCCCTGAGGAGAGACATGAAAGGAGATGGATACCCTATGATAAGAAGTATTGTCATGAATGAGAGTGAAAGGGATGAGTAAAACCCTGAATGGGGCTCGTAGGCCCTTTGTAGCAGCAGTCAAAGTGTCTCTTGCAAATTTCAGAGCTGGGAGGCAAGGATAATGTGCCTCTCATGTCCAAATAATGGCTGCTGTGCTTTGCACGTCCTCATAAGATCCTGGCTATACAGTTTACCCAGTCCAGTGTTACCATCTGCAAAGCCTGCATTAATTTCAAGGTTATGTATAAAAGCACACGTTAACGCATCATGTTGTCACATTTCTTTTGTGCATTCTCTTTAGTTAAACACTGCTGGGGGAAGAAATAAGCTCCACTTTGACGCAAAGCGTGGTTTGCGTCAAAGTGTTTGCACAGTGACTAGTTAAAGGCAATTCTTGCGCTTGGCTTTGTTATTGTGGGAAGAGAGGTCTTAGCTGAAATACAAGAGCTTATCTTTTGATGAGCCATGTGAGAACTCTATTGCCTAAAACCTTCCGGATGACACAGAAGCAGCTGGAGCTGGAATCTGACTAACCTTCAGTCATGATTTAAGCCAGTGTTATTGTGATCACTGTATAATATCTTAATCAGTTATAAGCAGGTGGGTGAATGGATGCAATATTGAGAGCTTAGTGAAATGCGGACAATCGATGTTAACATACAGCAATTGAAGTCTGCACAATCCTTATGAGGGAAACATGCTAGTAATTGCAAAGCAATGTTGTGCAAATGTTATGTTCAGGTTAGTAGAAGTGTCCAGATCAGATTCAATGCTTTAACACGTCCACTCCAACTCTAGAATGATGATTTTACATCCATTTGTTCGAGCTAAAGACGCTTGTGGCAGGTGAGCGAACGCTGCCATAATCTTGCTCAACTCGTCTTTAACTGAAACTAAATCTTCCCCTTGTGACCTTCTCTTATCAGAACAGAAAAAAAAAAAAACCCTGAAGTGACCCGAGCCCATAATGTCTCGATACATTACCCCTGTGCTGTGAGCGTGCCTGGCACTAATGCCCCACCTGTAGCGCTGCGGCCTGTGCCAGCATGTCTGACTCAGGAGTAATATCCATTTTGACTTACTGAAATATTCATTGGCACACCTTGGGTGCACCAGAGGAGGAGTGCAGTGTGTCAAATAAGGATATGGCAGCAGTGTTCGGCTAACCTCTTGGAAATGCAGGTTAATCGCAGTAAATCATTGGAAAAACGAGCCTCGACCGTGTTATCTGTCCGAATGAAGAAATGGAAGGAAAACGTTTTTTACACCATTTATGACTCGGTAATTGCCTTGAGAGGTGATTTAATGGTCAGACAAATACACCCCAAGTAATGAACTATACTGTATGTGCTGTAAGGGTGCTGTTATGGATGAGAGAGATGGGAAACAGAACTCAACTCCAACTGGCTTCTACTGCACTCATTATTTTTCTTTTATATACTGTATATGTGCTCTTTTTCATCCAGGCTACATTTGAAGGGGGCTATAATAAAGTGCAATTATTGTGTTATACATAATCCACGGCACACATATGTTTGCCTCTTGTACGCCAGATACCAGTTGAGGTTTTATATTTGTAGATGGGTGTATAGTTCATTTATCCAACGAGATGATACTCTAAGATAAGTTGCCGCTGCCTCATCCCCAAGCTCAGGTTGGTGAAGAAGAGGCCTCTTTTGCCAGCTAAACTGGCTCAATGGTTCTCAAACTTGTTCGTCACAACGCACTTTATGGAGCCAAGTACACCTTCACATACTTTATGGTTATAGTAAATCATTATAGGGAGAGAGAGAGAGAGCTTGAAAGAGCAAGGAGAGCACAACAGAGGAAGGGATGAGGCCGTGGAAAGAGATATTATCAGATGGAGAGGGCACAGAATACGCTGATTACACTGCAGTAAGGAATAAATAGAAATACAGTGTTGATTGATGTACATCTGTTGCTGCATTGAATATTGGCCTGCAGCTGCCGTCCAATAATGTTGCTGTGGCGTCCGACTGTGACTATGGACTAATGAGCATTGATGACTATGTAGCGCCTATGGGATGGAATAGTGCAGCGGTTCCGATATTGATCAAATAACTGCTTAGGTTTTTCTATAAAATAAATTGACAAATATCGTGGGTTTATGACTATGACTGATTATGACGATTGTGTTAAGGGCAGTTCTCTATTTGGACCCAAAAGCAGACACAGCTGGAACTGAAATGATTTCAACAGTTTTATTAAGGTAAACAAGTGAAGGTTGTTTGAAGACTCGGCTGGCGTGGTCAGGCAGATGTGGAAGAGTACGGCTGGGCAGGGCAGGCAGAGGAGTAGTGAGAGAAAGTGCAGAGGCGAGGCAGGTGGGATGGAATGGTGGTGGAGCTGGCGTGGGCAATCTGGAGCACAAAAAGGGAAAAACAGGTAAGCAGGGGTCCAGGAAAGCTAACAGACAAAAGCAGCAGGTCAAAAAGAGGTTTCAGGTAAAAAGGCCTTGACGTTAGTACCACTAAGTAGACGGAACGATCTGGCAGGGTCTGGTTGTCTGGACCGGGGTTAAATACAGGATGGCTTGATTGTAGATGGGGTGCAGGTGAGGAGGAACAGCAGCCGCAGGAGATCAGATGGGCAGGCAGGAGAAAGGAACCAGAAGACCAAGCCCCAGCAACACACAGACAGACTGAGACAAACATGACACACTAGGGAGGGAAAACAAGAAACACGAGGAAAGGAGGAGGCAAAGCCCAAACCCTGACAGATTGCATCCTTTTTGTGAGCAGGACAGGAGAGAGGAGAAGAGAACAGGTGGGGATGAGGAGGCAGACAGAGAGATCGAGACCATAAGAGCCACAGCAGAGGTGAAAAGATGAGATTATTAGATAGACAGATAAGACAGAGTTAACACACAGTTCACATTCGTCACAGTTCAAAAGGTTCAAACAAATGAAGCAGAAGCTGCGAGACCAGGCTTTGTCATTTTTCAAAATTGAACAAAGTCTTGACCACATACTACATAATGCAGCATATTATGACAACCCATGCTAACTTTGAGACTCTTGGATAAACTGTGGAAGACAGACATGATGTCTCCAGCTGTGGATGAATCAACAGCGATGTGGCACAGCTATGCCATGAGTCTTTGATGGTGATTGATTTCAGGAGGATCTACTTGGACTAATTCCTTTGGAGGGACACACAGCCGGTGAGGTCATTTTTAATCAAATGGTCTCATTCTTTGAGGAGAACAAGCATTCACAAAACACAATACATGCACTCCTGCGTTGCTGTTCTTTTCTGTATCTGTAGCTGTTAATGTGATTACTCATATTTTGGTCATATTTCAAGCTATATTTCTCAGGCCCCTTGTTTGGGATCCTTTTCATGAGCTGGGCCCCGTTCCAAGCTAATAGAACAGCTCTGATCTAAAGATTTCTGGGCTGGGCCAAGTTCCCAGTGTTTCAAGATCCTAACAATGCCTACAGTATATAGCATACGTGTATGTACAGTATGTGACTGTGTATGCATGTATTGAAGATGTTAGTGTACATGTATGTGACTATATAATGATGCGATATATCTTTTATCTACCACAGAGCCATTTGTGCACCATTATCTTTGAGGTTTGTTTGTGTAGTTAAATTGTGGGCTTGATTATTGATTGGACGGCCTGGACCCAGATAATCACAGAAGGATGATGGTGATAAAATCATGGCATGCATATACATTTGATTGTACTACACATGGTCTTATGAAATAAAACATTTTTGATAGGCAATTTCCTAAATTAAAATTTTCTTCCAAATTCTTAATTGCATGTAGAAAACACTGAGAAACGACATACAGCGTGATTCGTCACAGCGCCATCTGGATGCTACTTGCCATCCACCTGGTGTGTCCTGTCCAAATGTTTATCTCTTTCTTCATTTGTTCAGCTGTCTTGTCATCTCTACAGACTCTCCTTAAAACACACACAGAGAGACAGCACAAGGAGTGCGCATAATTTGTAAGGAGACGCAGCAGCTCTAACACACACAGCAGATTGTGTGAATGAGAGAAACATGAAGGAAGAGAGGAATTCTTCCCTGAGTGTCGACTCAGAGATGAAGGATGATTTACATGTGAGAACAACTTTACAGGAAACTCCACCTTCATGTGGCATACTCTCTCCTTCATTTAAACCAAACTCTGTGCACACCACAACACTCTAAACAGCACCAGAGAAGAGGGGAAAAAAAGCACATTGAACATCTGGCTATGGATGCGTATCGTCATTGCATAGCGAGCAAGCTGCAATGAAGTGCAGCTAGAGGTTTGAGACTTTTCGAGACAAAGGTAATTCACTAAACGATCCTCTCTCTCTCTCTCTCTCTCTCTCTCTCGTATCCTTTAGTGTCTGTAAGCATTCAAACCGGCAGGGTTTTCCATTACCTGACACCGCTGTGGTTGATTTTATTTAAACACATCCTGGGATCGTAAGAAAAATGGGACATCATCCACTTTTCTCTTTTTTTCACGCTGTTGTAAAGTGAAGCTCAAAAATCCACAAGCGGTGCATTGTCTCGCTACGTCCGCACACACACATGCATAACACGGCCCAGAATGGGAACGGTGCCGTGAGCCAGCGCTGGCGCTTCGTTCCTCGAACATGCCTCACACGGGCAAGTTACATGTAGTGTTCTCATGGCATGCATTACACAGTAGTTTGAGTAATGGGACACTTATAGCTGCAGTTTAAATGTGATTTTAGGTCAGGCCCGAGAAGAGCGATGTGAGTCAAGTGCTGTTCCCGTTTTGCCATTTGGCAGCGTGTCTGTCGTCCGATATGCTCTGCGTCCCATGTTTCCACGGCTCAATAGACAGACGACCTCGCGCTCTCCCCCCTCCTTCTCTCCTCCTCCTACGCCCAACCTGGGCTTGGCACCACCAGCTGTTGAATGCATCAGGCCCCAAAATGGCTCCTCAGCTGCTGCTGTGGCACACGGAGAAAAGCCTGACAGACTGAGCAGCTGTCGGGCTGAAACGGGGCAAGGTCACACTAAGAATGAAATTTATCCCTACCTGCTAAAACATTACCGGGTACCACGATTATTAGATCATTCCAGCTCAGGGGTGTTACATTAATGGCATTTGGGCAAGGTCAAGTCAAGCCTCAGCTTCAGAACTTATTGGGCTGGTGTTTTTTAATAGAAAATTGTCCAAAAATGCAAATAGATTCATCATCACATTTGAAATAGAAACGAAAGTCAATATTTGCAACCATGTAACATCACAATCAACGTGCTTTTAGCTCTTCAAATGTGTCAAACGACGGTCATAAAAGTATCACCACATTTACTCAATTACCACTCTTTTGTAATAGGATTAGCATAATTTGTAATCAGATTGATGTAATTATGTAACATGGAATCTTGCCACTCTCCAATCCTGTTAACTGCTGAGGCGGTGCAGAGATAAAGAGCGGGCAGCTGATTTACTGTCGCTGTTCACACAGTGAATGCAGCCCTGTGGCAGTATACTACCGCACCACTCCCATATTAGAGTTTAAAAAAACGTCTGTGTCTAATAAACCAATCAATGATGTCAAGTTCATGGAGCATGTGGTACAAAGCCATTTGATGTCATTTGCTGTTTGCCGATCTTCCCGGAGGGCAAAGCTACGAATCAGGTTCAGTTTACTCAGTTGGTGGATAGATTAGCGATACCCCGGGGGGTACTTCTGCAGCTGCCAGGGGGTATGTGGAAGGCCTGGGGTGGCTAAGCTAATATGAAAAAATAGAAATCAGGATTTGATTTATCCACGTGTTCGTATCTGGGAGAAAAATAAATAGGATTGCAGTTTGTTGTGATGTTGATCTTTATTGATGTTTTGTCACAATAACCAGTAGCTACCAGTTACATGTGTGTTGGCTGACTGCACAGTGCACATCTCATACTGAGTCATTTGTAACATGTTACAGACATATGAGATTGTATGCAAACTAGTCAGCGAGAGGAGAAGAGAGAGGAGAAGTCAAAACAGTTAAGTCAATTTAATGGATAAATATTTATAGTCAGTTAAGAGAGGATGAACATTAACCAGAAATAATAGACAAACAGGTGCAATAACTAATTCAAAGTAATGGGGAAAACCACTATAACAAATAGCTAAAAGTGGTGGATACATGGTTGACATGATTAGTAAATGTAAGTAGAGATAATTAGTTGGAAGTAATGGTTAAATGGCTGAACCAGCTTTTGCAAACACAAAACCAAAACTGAAACAAACACGCGTAATAAATCAGTCATCAAGTGTTGCTTAACATCCACCTTAAAACCAAATGGAATAAACACATTAGTAACATGACGGCTGGTGTTGAAGTCTCATTTAAGGATGGGGAGGCTTGGTCACACAAAGAAAGATGGGATCCAGTGAATTAACCTAACTGGACACCAGGAGAACATATAGCTTTAGACTGACTGACCCACGTATTAATGAACGCAAAGGAGACTGTTTTCCTCCCTGGAAAAGGCCTAATCCTTTCCAAGTCTATTTGATTGACTTCAACAACCCCTTCCCACCCACCCACTCCATCCCGCCGGTGCTAAAAGGGTGTTTCCTGACAAGTGAGGTCGTTTTACATTTATGCGTTAAGGTTTTAAGGCCAAGCCTCGGGTTAAAAATTTATTGGCTATTGTATAATGTTTCACGCAGGAGTCTGGGCGACTTTGCCGTGTGTTTAGCCGTCGGGCCCACACTCAGGAAAAAGCCGATGTATTTTGATAGCAGTGAGAGTTGAAGCTGTCAGAGACTCGGCCTGAGGGAAACTCACCTTTTGCATTTCTGACTGATTGCGTAAACCGCTGTCACACAACAAAAGCAGCTCTGTGAGGTCCTCGCCACTGTAATTAACTCTGACTTCGCCTCAGCTGATTATTTTCACATGAACGCCAAGGTTGCAATTTATTGAATATTAACCTCCTCTGTGGCGCACAGTGCTAATTAATGAGGTTCAAGTATACGATTTATGCCTTTGCGAACGTGTATTTACACAACATGCCATCCTGTGAGGCTGGAAAACGTTCAACAAGGACTTTGCTAAGTGAAGGTTCTTAAGTTCTTTTCAAAAGCGTCAAGGAAGATTGAAAATTCAGGTGGTTTAAAACAAAGACTGCAGCTTTCTTTCTCAAGTCAAGTCAAGCTTATTTACAAGATTTTACCATATAGGTATTTTATATAACCTTTCGATTTGGGGGGCAAGGACAAGTATCAGTGTGGGTGGCAAACAACGCAATGATGTGAATGGCTGTACCGTTGCTGTACAGCCATTCTGAGCGATGAATAAAGTCAGCTCACTGTGCTAATCCACTGGTCACTCAACCTCCACACAGTCTGCGTTGAAACGGTGGGTTTTGTTATCGCTGCCTTGACCTTACTCAACAGGTTCACATCTGCTCTGATTAGTGTTTCTTCTGGATATACTTTAATACAGGGCTTGTTTTCTATTTGGGCTCCTATCTTCTCCACAGTGTAGCTCCTTTCGCTTTGACTGCTGACAACTTCTCCTTTTGTTCCCATCACTCTCCTCCATCTCACTCACGGCAAAGCTCATCAGGGGAACTGTGAGAAAATGCCCTGCAGCTTTTCCCTGTCTGCGCTGCCTTACAATAAACCTTGAACGTCAGTGTTAAAAATGCAGACAAATGCACACATACACCCATACATCACACACTGACAGACGCTGGCTCGCACGCTGAGTACGCACACAGCACAACCCCGAACACAGCGTGACACACGCACACACCGATGAATCATATGACTGGCCATGTGTGTGTCACCACACAGATGTCAAGTCAGGGAAAACCTCTTGTTAAAGTTGGATGAAATATGGATTCAAATTACACCTAAACTCTCCCCTATCTACCCATCTATATAAACAGGAAATCAGGTTTTGCGGCTCCAGAAATGTGAAACGAAGCCAAGCGGATCTATAATTTTGTTTATTGCAGGGCTGCATTAGGCTCTCCACAAGCTGCTATTCTGGTTTCTTTTTCAAGCCCCCCTCTTTTTTTTTTTTTTAATCTTTGCTCTTACTTTTTCTTGCTGACTTTCGTACATTATTATCACGCTTCATTGGCTCACTGTGTCGTCCCGAGTTGAGTCAAGCATTTTGCGCTTTTGTACTCAGATAAACAGTTTACAAACCTCTGATCTGCCACACACACACAGGAGCAAATTACATGGTCCGGGCGTGCATGCTCCTGTGAAAGCAGCTATTATTGTACGCTTCTTACATCGTAAACACAATTATGCAAATGTTGTGTTTTAGATCTATTTTCTAACATTACTTTGAAATCACTGCTGCAAATTTTTTTTTGTGTGGTTATCCAAATCCTGCTTTTTTTTTTTTATCAGTTGTACAAATTGAAAACAATCCCGAAAGAGTTTGTTTTGTCAGATTAGTGAAAAAGCAAATGATTAAATTAAATAGCACAGATGACCAGTGAAAGGATTTAGTGAGCTAATCATCAGCAGGATTCTTTGAACACTGAAACTGATTAGAAAAAGGACAAAACAGTTAGAGTGTAATGCTTCATTTTCATCCAACTATTAGCTGTTATGGATGTGTTTGTCGGGGATCTGCACACCCAGGCATCACTATCACAAGAGGAAAGTTATGTGAAGCCAAAACAATATGCAGTTTTAAAAGCCCTCTTGCTGAAAAGAGGGAATATCCACAGATTTTAAGAGTTGTCAGCCTGCTTGTAGAACAACAGTATCTCTCCCATAGATTCTCTCTGCACTACATGCATAATTGACAAATGCAGCTCGAAAGCTCAGGTCCTGGCTTGGGCTGGGCATATAATGCTATTGAAGTTTTGCATTTGCGATCATGCTTTACTGCAGAAATGAAAAGGGACAGCTGTTCCATTTGAAGAATGCATGACCAGTTCATGGTCTGAGACAATCCAGTTTATACCAATTAAAGTAAACCGCTCTTTCCTACAGCCAAGATTCAGAGGAGTACTTTATAGTGAAACTGGCTATAAACACATTCTTCCTCTCTTGTAAATGAAAAATTGAATTAGTATGCATTAAAACACACCTTTGCTCTGTCCGGCACACTCAGGGGTTTAACTTCTACGGCCTCTCTCGGTCTGGTATGACCAGCAGGTTTTGGCAGCTAATGTTAACATTCCTCAGATATTGTTTCAGGTCAGTCACTAAGTTAACTTATAATTGTCCCTTGTGTGAACAATAATCGCTGCTCAGCAATGTTGTCTTGCACTAAACCATTAATCTAATTACTATATTTAATGTGAAAGAGTCCCTTGTAGTGACAAACCCACAGAGAGTGATCATCCAAGTCTGCACTTCCACTCATGTCTATTGAGCGTTTAAGCATCTTTCAGCCTATTGTTTTGGTTTTACAGACAGCGACTTTACTGTTTTTATCAATATCAGGCAGCTGTGAAACTGTTTTTCACAGCACCAAATGCACAAAGTTAGCAGCTGGCTGGTGAGCAGAGTGGAGCATTTAGCTGCTGAGGAGTCAGATATTTCCCTCAGGAGTTGGTGGCAGGGGTGATTCTAAGATCAGACCTTTGGGGGGTTGTTTTTCGTGTCTCTGCTAAACACTTCCTCTTCTGCCACTCTAACCATCCTGACTTCACTATCTATAGACTTTTTCACCTCACTCCTCCTGCTCTCGCTTTCTAACTCTCTAACATACTGACAGTCACACACAAACATAGCGTCTGTATACAGCTAAAACATGACATATGATCTGGTAATGAATAAAGCAGAACACTTATGACATAAATAAACCAAAGAGAGACCTCTCCCTCTCTCATACATAACAACATAACAACCAAACAGGGTATTCATAATATAATAAGAGGAAGGAAGATGAGGGAGAATCTATATCAATTTATAACATGTTTCCAATTGAATATTGGGTTCCTGTGGTCAGTGCAGTCAGGTAACATCATTTTGGCTTTAGTCTCTTACCTGAACGTGGTTGTTTCGCTGAGAAAAATATTCTTTTATCCATCTATTGAAAAACAGACATTTCTTTGGATTCACAAGAAATTGAAAAGGGGCTTTAGAATAGCTTACGTCTCAACTGCCTCTGCAAATTCATGCTGCATCTTAAACAGAACAAAACAGAGAGAGAAAGATGAGTAAGCTTCCAATGCTTCAATTCACTGTCCATAAATGTACTATATCAGTCTTGGAGAGCCAGGAGTGTTTCCTCTCTGACAGCCAAGATGGATCAAAGCCCGTCTTCCTGTGCTTGTCGGGGGGTGCAGCTGGAGAGCTGGTCAGCGGGAGAGCTGCCGGTGCTCTGGCCAGGACCAGCTTAAGCAGAGCTTCTGTCGTCCTCGCTGCTGTGGCCAGATTCAGGTTGGGTGATTTTAGAAAAACGGAGATGATTGTGGACTGAATTTCAGATGTTTGCTCTTGTTGGGAAGCTTTTATTGGCATTTTCAGTACCATAAGTTTTTGCCATTTGAATGTTATCTTGGCATCACTTGTCTAACCTCTGTGAAAGCAGAGGAGAAGAGAAACTAGCACAACATTAACTGACAGCAAGATCTACTCTAAAATGGTTGGAGATAGTTATTGATCTTAAATTTCTCAGGTGGACACAAACACAACTCCACATGAAAACTGTTCCATAAGATAAGATACACCTTTATTCGTCCCACAGTGGGGAAATTCACATGTTGCTGGATATGCAAGTAGGCACAAACGCAATTTCTACATACCTAACAGCTGCAAAGAGATAATGTCGATGCTTGTTCTGCTGCCCCCAAGTGGCCAAAAAATCTTGCATCTTTAACATTAAAATGTCATGATTTTATCTCCGTGACCGTGTTTGGCTTGATAGTTTACCGAATGAAACCTATTTTGATACTATGAGGTCTGCGATCATTCACAACCAGCTTTTCAGTACACTAACTCAGATTTTTTTAAAAAGAAGAAAAACACTGCATTAAAATGGCAAGCGTAAAAAGTCCCTCACAAGAGACTTATCTCCAACCATCCTTCAACTTTGGACAAAAACATTTCCCTCTCAGTTAATGCCTCACCTCGTTCCTTACCTCTTCCCATCCAGCTCGCTCTTACCCATCAGGTCGCGCAGCCTCCTGCAAATGGTGAAGAAATGCTGAGACAGGCTGCAGCAGCCGGGGGCCTGGAGCTCCACGCAGAGTCATACCGAAAGCAGCATCATTACAGTCGGTCACCCACCGTTTAGCAGACACACCCTGCGTCTCCCGTACCTGCTGATGAACAAAGTTGTGAAGCTGAATCACCCCGTTCGCTGCCACTGGGCCGGGCGGGGAGCAATTCCAGCATCGCTGCAGCGGTGGACACGCACACGAGTTTGTGGAAAAATGTGAAAGACACAAAGTTGAAGGGCAACAGCTCAACTGTGCAGGGCGTCCCTGTTGATGCGCTTCAGTTGGGTAAAGTCGTATCCTTTGAAAGCCTTCAGGCAATTCACGCTTCTTTAGTATTCTGTCTTGTTCCAGGCCAGCACTGTTAGAAATATGCTAGAGAGAAAAGAGAAAATTCTGGTGTGTGACACCTTTAGGGTTACTCAGTGTATCAAAGTGCTTGTGGCCACTAATATGCTTCTCACACAAATAAATCCTCCATTGTGATCATTACAGTTTTAGTCATGTCAGTGCAGGCTGAAATATCAAAACAACTATTGTCTGGATTGCCATGAAATTTACTACAGATATTGATAAGATAGTCCTTTATTAGTCCCACAACGGGGACATTTACAACAAATTCGATGTTGCCCAGAGGATGAATGCTAATGACATTGGTGATCCCTGGATGTGTCATGTAAAACCATGGGCTGATGAAAGATGTCAAATAGGAGGTGAAATATCTCAGAATCTACTTGATGCATTCCACATTTTGTAAAGACATTCATGGTTCCCAGATGATGAACCCTATTGTTGCCATCATTGTGACTGTGTTAGCTTCGCATGTAGCTAAAAGCATCACTGTGCCTGTGTGCAGCCATTGGCATGGCTGTAGACTCATAGTTTTGTTTGGTCACTGTTGCTCTAACTTTTTATCAACCCCTCTAGTGGTATTCTAATTTTTTCACCTACACTTACAATACATTTGTTCCCTTAATGTTAGATACTCTTAATTATTTCTTATTAAAGGCAGCCATGGTATATCATTAGGAAGAACACACTGTAATAAGGATCCTATAAATAAAAGTACCCTTTTGAACTTTTCTACAGTGAAAGGGAAAAAAATCACTAAAAAGCTCTGAGCAGCATCAAAGCAGAATTCTTCCAAACACATGAAAATTACACTTGAAACACTCTAAAAATACATTTTTGAGTTAATACGTGTTTGATGTGACTCCAGACGGTTTTACAAAAATGATCGAGACCGAAATATTCCCAAGGTGATATTTTATTCTGACACTTCATACAGATCTCACAAGTCCAAAGTGATAGCAGCGAGGAGATCTTGATTCTTGCCACTTATCCGCCCACTTTGAATAGACCTTCATATGAACATTATTATTAATTCATCAACCTGCCAGACTGGGTTTTAACTTTAATACATTTTGAGATTGAGCTATCTTCGCCGGCAAGACTCTGAGTGATTAATGATTGAAAAGAAGTGAGAGCATCGGTTCGGTCCACTACATCATCCTGTCCATGAAAAAAAAAAAAAAATCAAAACCATGAACTTAATGGAGAGTCAGGATCAGAATTCAAAGTGATCCTCAGATTTTGTTACTGTGTCCAGCTGAGCATCAAAGTGTTCAGATGGAGTCATAGCAGGGAAGAGCAGCATCGCTCGGGCCGCTGTATGGAGCATCTCTGACAATTCTGCAGGATCAAATCTGGTTACACACAGCTCAAAGTTTATCCTGTCTGTGTGATGATTGCTTTTGTCTGGACTCAAAGGCTTCGGAGCTGTGGAGTCACCTTAAATAGAGGGAGAGACAGGGGAAGGCTTCAGATGTGAGACAAAAGAGTGAAAGGTATCAACATATAGATGCATAAAAAAAAAAGATGCATAAAAAAGCAAGCGAGAGCCTGCACGGATTGCAAGCTCAGAATTTATCTGTTAAATTCAAAAGCACAAACTCAACAGGACAGACACACACCAACACACTCGCGGGCAGCACACATCCCTCCTCACTCAAACTATCAGACACTTTGTAGACAAAAGATAAAACAAGACCTTTTGAAGGTCGTCGTGTAACAGGTGAGAGATATTGGGGCCTTGGTGATGAGGTGGTCTTGTTTTGGCGTGTGTGTGTGTGTGAGACGCCCAGCCTTTTATCTCAGGTGATGCGATCCCTTCATCCTGCTCGGCCCCCATGTTACTAACTCTCCACCTGCGCTTTGATGTCCTCACCACCGTCTCCGTCTCAGCTGTCACTGCGCTGTCAGCAAAGAACACAGAGCGCCACGTCCGCTGCTGCCGTCCGAGATTCATGAGGACGGGTTCGAAGCACTATAAGCTTGCAGTAAATACTGCTTCTTCTTTTTTTAATTTCATGACATTTTCACCAGCGCACCTGAGGAGGAGCTCGTCAGCACATCTGCATCAAATGTCATGGCCGATGGCAGACCGGGCTTAGTCATCAAGCGACGAGCAGAGACTTGCGCTCTGGTTTTATTTTCATGCAAAACTCAATGTTTTGAAGTTTTAAAGTGCCAACAGGATAGAGTTGCAGTCGTGTACGTGTCGAAACTGAAGGCAATCTGTTCTCATCGGTGACAAGGGATGATATAGTTTCACAGCACACAGTGGCTGAGATCTGTTGAAACTTGACATTTCCCTGCCAGGCACAATTCACTTCAACTCTTAACCCTGGGTTGAACTTAATGTCACTGTTGTGCATGAGTTCTTACCTGTTTCTGGCCCTTGACCTTGTTTATGTAGGTCTCACAATTCTCAGGCCCCTTTGCAACTAGAGAGTCAAGTTGTCAAGCTAATTTAAGTGTTGCATACTTCCTTTTACCTTTTAAAGAACTTGAGCAAAGTTTCTCCGGATGTGAAATGTTTGATGGAAGAGAAATGTCTGATATTTATGGCCGTATTTTTGGTTTTTATGGAGAACTCATCAGCTTCATTTAAAGCAAGGTTGGAAAAAAGAATTAGCACACGATTCCAATTGCAAATGAAACTTTTAATTCATGAACAATAAAATGATTCCTTTCTCAATTAAATACACTCAGGGGTTTTATTGCTACAGCCTTACTTGGTCTGGCAAGAGTGACTGATGTTAACTAATTTAGAATGAATTCAGCAAACTTGTCTTTACTTCTACTGCTACATTTTAGCATGTCACTGATAAACATGTCAATGGTTTTATCAGGTAAAGTGAAACAGGAAAACAAAAGCACGATTGTGGAATGTATACACCATATAGTTGAATGTAAAAGTAATCAAGAATTTTAAAAAAACAAAAAACTATTTCAGCATTTTAGAATAATGACATCCAATGATGTTTGGATCAGTCAAGTGAGTTACAAGAATATAAAGACCATGAGCCATTGCAGCTAAGGTCAGAGAGGTTAATGCACCACATTGTCACGCCTTCAGTTCAACACCAGGACACTGCGAACACGCTCCATGCAATACAATAACTATAACCCACAGCATTTTGTTCTTCCTTCTCTCTGTGACTTTTACTTGTAAGCTGTCATGGGGCAAAAGAGAGCTGCAAAACATTTTAATGTAGTTGTATTTAATGGTAATTTATTCAGTCGTACTATTTCTGGAGACAGCATGTCACTTGCACAATCACACACAGTCACTTTAGCAGACAAAGCCCTCCGAAGACGAGGAACTTCTTCTGTGGCGCCCGGGGTAACTCCAGCTGAGGAATGTATCAGTCACTGTGGACCAAGCAATCCCCATTACACATAATGAAGACGCTATTGCATGTGCGCCGCCATATGTTCTCCAATATAGTGCTTTTCTGATGCCCTCAACAGCCACAGATTTTATTATCGTCTTAGTGGTAATTAGCTATTTCGCGTAGTCAAATCCTTCTCCAGATGCAACCAGGATGTATGTGGGAGGAAACCACTCAGTTCATCGCGCCAGAAAGTCCAGCCTCAACAACAGTGTCAAGCTATTTTATCTGCAATGCAGAGGCAAAACTATATAAGCAATGGGATTTTCACATTGTTTTATGTTTGCATATTCCTGGCCTTTCTAAGACATGTAAATTCACACTTTGCTCCGAGATGTAAAATGATAATGAGTAATTATTACCATCTAAAGGTGGTAGGTGAGAACTAAGACCAACACATAAAGTCAATGCAGCATAAACACCATAACGTGCTAGATTTTTCGTTGCTCTTTCTAATATTTGTTAACTTTAGTATTATTACTAGCATTCCATTTTCACGTTTGCTGCAGCGAGGAGGCGCCGAGAAGTGGCATCTGCAGTGCATGGCAACACTTTCCTGTCTGCTAAACAACACCAGTGATTAAAGAGCGAGCTCCCCTGCTTAATAAGCGACTAATCCTCCTGCCCTTTTGGTCTGTCAGTCCAAACAGATGAGCAAGCAGGGCAGGGAGATTCATCAAACAGGATCTGTGGTCACTGCTATTGTACCGGTTCAGCTGAACTCCTCCTTAATCAAAGATGGATGAGTGTGCATGTGCATGGAAAGATCTGAAAGAGACTGGTGAAATTATGATATTAAAATTATCCTTATCAATATATTTTATTAATAATAGATCAAATGACGAGGCACAATGTGAAAAGGGTCTTTCATAGTGTTGAAGATACAGAGTATTACAGGTCCAATGCCACTCAATTCTGAGTGTTTTACAGCCTTTCAGCTCATTGTTTTGGTTTATGGCCCATGACTGAATTCAGATAAATCCGCTGTACATTACAAGCACCAGCACCAAACAGCAGACAGATACAATGAGTGACTAGCTGAAGTACACAGTGGAGAATTCAGCAGCTAAAGAGATCAAAACAAAGCAAAAAGAAAAGTGATTATTAGACTTTAAATTCATCAGGTTGCCAGAAACACAGCTCCTTATGAAAGCAAATGTTTTTCTGTGTCTGCTCGATGTTAGATAAAACTTTCACTAATGCATCTGCCATATCAAATAGCCCTCAGTGGGTACAAAAATCAATTAATGCAACATTAAGTTTTCTATATGATATTGATTCATGTTTTTAAAGTGCCGTTTCACTTCAATTACAAACACTTAAAAATCCTGTCAACAGTTCTCATAAAGGCTGTTCCTTTGCTAAAAATATATAAACAGTTGTGAGCAAAATGTTGTCATGCAATGCAGCATTTGAACTTCAAACTGAGGCTCAAATCAGAAATGGTTGAAACTCTTTCCCCATTCAGGATGGGCTCAAAAATCTTTATTAAAAACAAAATATCACAAAGAACTCATTCACTCTCACAACAAAGGTCCTTTCACCTGTATTAGACAAAAGCATCCTCACCTGCAATTTGTGGTTTGATTGAAAATTAACAGTAACACCTTCCCAGAAACAAATCTCTGAGGTATTCTGAATAAACCGCAGACGTCGCTGTCAACAGCTTTTAAAAGGGAATACTTTGTGCCAATAATAATGTCAAAACTTGCCACAGGTTATCTTTCGTGTGTAGCAAGTTTCTGAAAAGACAAGTTGCCACTGAGGCACTTGAAATGATGCTACAAAGTTGCATTTATCTTATTGCATTGCGGTGGAGGCTGAAATGTCAAACATGGAATATGTGTTTATTGTAATTCGGGTGAGCCAATTTTTTGTTAAATTGTCAATTTTTTTTTTTTTTTACTGATTTTGACAAGAGCTTCCATGTCCTGTGCTTGTGAGCTCTTAGTAACATGATGAGCCTACATAAATCACCAGAGAAGCTAAAAGCACCCATTACTCGCCAGGGAAGTTGACAGACAATGGCAATTGGTTGAAAAGGCATTTTAAGTAGGGTTTGATTGTCACGGGGATAACGTTTCATTTCTTTTGTTGCAGTGCAGCGAGTGACCTCTCACCTCTCCAATCCCCTCTCCTAAATCAGTTGCTGTGATGTAGATCACATTCCTGGCTGTTTACATTATCCCCCCTTTGCCAGACACTGCCTGCAGCCTTTCGCACCTGTCCCGTCACGTCCTCGGAAAAAGGAAACTGTGATACACTTTTGGAACAGAAAGGCCTTTGTGTGTGCGCGTGTGTGGTGAGAGGGGAGCTTAACGCGCAGACGTTCACACAAATTCAGAATCGCCCGCATGCGAGGACGCGCAGCTGAGAGACGTGCCCACACAAATTCACGCAGACACACAGCGAGACGCGCATATTCGCGCACGCGCTCAACGGACTGTCAAACTGTCACGAGGGTGAGTGATGGAGCTGGTGGATGTGTCTGAAAACAGAGAGCAAGGCTCCATTGCTGTAGGGAGTGATAAATGAGGAAGAAGCAGAAGCTCCTCCAGTCCGACAGAGACGTCACATTTGCTGACCAGAGGGACCGGATATGTGCCACCTCAGTGCCACGCTTTCCAGGCTTATACATATACAGTTACAGAGAGAGAAACAAAATCTAGACTGTTTCTTATTATGACAAGAAAGTTTTCCTTTGCTATAACAATATTCTTTCATGTTCTAAAGCCCCCTGAAAAAGTCCCCTTTAAAGTGAAGTATTTCTCTATAACATTAAAGATGCCCCGTGGAGTTTCCCTGTAAACAAGCAAAAGTCATGTTTACATTCAGCATTACTCACCAGAATGCTTTGTGTATCCTTGAGGTCTAATGGTTTGTCTACACAGGATGCGACTCAGCCAAGTTTTTCAGTTACCCGTCTCACGCTAGGTCTAACGGAACAGATGAGCTTCTATTTAATCAACACAGCTGTCTTCACATGCGACGTAACGGCTGGTGTGTCAGTCGCAGTTAATGCATGTAACCAAAATCTGGGCGTATTTGTATGCTTCAGTTCTGTTTTTTCTTCCATTTTACATGCGTAGCTACAGTGATTGTGTTTTGGACTCGAAGCGCTACCAAAAGGCCAGTGACCTACACTCAATGCTGTGCTTGAACACATCCTGTGTAGACTGTAGGTCTGCTCTGCTAACATGCTGCACATGCTAAAGCAGGCTGTGCAGATATTATGTAACAAACATGTTGGGTCAAGTGTGTGTCTTCCTCATTAATCATTTGCCAAACAGATTTTTGAATATTTTAAATGCTGCCTTGTTTACATCCGTGTTGCACGCAGCACTACAGCGGGAAACAAATGGCAAGAAGGAAAAGAGTCCTCAGGAGTGTGCATGATAAAAAGAAAGCAGGGATCCACCGATAAAAAACATTGCTCCATAGCGCTACTAGTGGTCAAAAGCTCCACAGGGTACCTTTAAGCTTTTCTTATGAAGTTAGCAACGATGAAAGTAAAAACAAAAACAAGACATCTGTAAATATCATTCATTAAGACTTAAACTCTCAAAACACTCATTTATCAGGACAATGTTGATGTGGTTTGATTAGTCAGATTTGATTGACATTCACTAATGAACTCATTCACTGGCATCAGGCTGTCATCCCACCCACTTAAAACCAGTGAGAAGAGCTAAGAGAATAAAAAAAAGGACAAACTCAAATCTCTCCATTGAAATAAACAAAATTGTACTTTATCAGATTGTTGTGTGATCAGGTAGGATCCCATCACTCATTGTCAAAATCATGATGTCAGAATTTGTCATTTTACCTTAAACAATCTTTGTTCATCATAACAAGATATCATTATCATAACATGTGGCTAAAAATAAACCTTATTTCCCCGCTAAGTTTTCATTGTTTTGTATAATAAAAATGTAAGACTGCATTTACTCAGGAAGTATTTCCCTTGTTGATTATTGCCAAATGGGTTATTTTCTACCTTGAATAACCTGTTAAGGCTTGATTGCACAGGCAAAGTCTTTACAGGCATTGTTATTGTTACATATTTATATAATGCAGGGTTGCATTTTTTATGTATCTGCAAAACTCAATTTCAAGAGGGAGATTATAGCTACTTCTAAATATCAATATGTGCCTGATGTTGATGCATCTAAAACATCTTCAGTCCTATTTAATCTTTTAATGCTCTGAACATCTGAAGAAAACGCTGATTTTCATTTCAATTCTCACAGTTTCCTTTGAGGCACACTTGCCTTTTATTAGTGAAAAATCTGTTCCCTTTTCATGATTTTTTGTGTTGATACAGCTTTTGTAGGTTCTTGTCTTCTCTTTGTGTTTTTAGTCAGGATGGCTGACTGTTAGGTACAGTGCTTTTATTTGTAGCAAACAAACAGCTGTTTTCTTTTCTTTTAAAATGTTGAACATTAAAATATGTCACTTACAGGAACAGAGATTTTGAATGACAGGTGGATTTGCATGATTTTTGAGACAGATACTCATGGTCCCCAGATGTATCCTAGTAACTTTGATGATCCCTTAGCTTTCCATCTGGCATGTCTAGCATCAGATCAAAATTGAATTTGTCCAATGTTTTGGTTTATGGCCAATTACCTGCAAAACTTATGACATTCCCATCAACCTCAGCTGCACTTTGTGTTAATGAGAGAACACTACATGCTAACACACCAAACTAAAATGATGAACAAAGTTTAGTTTTGGATGAAATACCTTCAGAATTAACAACCAACAGCCAACTCAGCTGTACTTGGTTATAGGTGCTACTTCACATTAGTAACATGCTAAATGCTGTCACACTAAACTTAAATAAGCTCCTGGATTTAATTATAACGCATGAAGAATAAAAAAATTTTTACATGTAAATTTGTATGTCGGTTTGTCAATTTGATACCACTTTCTGACCAATTATTACTTATCAACTCTTCATTAACCGTCCATAGACTTATTAACTTTTTAACTTCAGCAACTACTTCTACAGATCAAAAACAAATTCTAAAGTTTGGTTTTCTTTACAATGAGCAATGCAGTCTCAGATACACTCTGGCATGGCGAGATATACCACCATCTGACTGTTTAAAACGAAGCAGCAAAAATTCAGCTCTCTGTCCAACAAATGGTGAAACTGAAGATAAAATTCACTGGAGATCAACTCGGGATCCTCTAATAAATTCTAATAACCATCATGAGCCCAAGCCTTCAGAGTAGTTGTTTATTAAGTCTTAAACTCCAAAGTAAGTTTTTGAAACCCATCTCTGATGCAGTTAGCTTGTTTCTTCTTAAAAAGAGACATTTTAAAAGCTTTGATGAATTGGATTTAGGCTGATATACTTAAATATTAATAGACTCAAGTGTTGAAAAGTTTCCAGTATAATGATGACTATTCGCCTCCCTCACGTGGGTATCCTTATACACACACCTATACTTCACACATAGAAATACATACATGCTTTTATATTAGTCACCCGTTACAATATCGGCTTCCTGTTATCTTGTTCTTTCTTACTCTCTGTCCCTCTCTACCACACACTCTTCACAGCCATCCATTACACCACACACTCATCACATTCATCGCTGCCCACACACACACACACACACACACCTCACCTCACAGCGGTGCACGCAACCCGCATCACCACCAATCCATTTCTCATCGTCCCCACTCAACACCAGGATATTGGACTAATGGGTCTGATAGCACGCCCACTGCTATTGCAAGAATCACCGGGTGTACTGGAATAAAGGATGATCTGTGTGTGAAGAGGAAGAAGCTGAGAGAGCGAGAGAGTGAGAGAGAAAATGCCAGGAGATAGAGGAAGGGAAAACAGATGGGGAGAGAAAGAGGAGAGTGATGAAACTGAGAGATACAGAGGGAGTCGGGATGACAGGGCCAGACTGACAGGAAGCGCCAGCAGAAAGGAAATGTGAAAGTGCATCTCAATGTAGTCACACAGCGCTGCTTAGCTGTCAGCACCCCTGGTGTACAATCTAAACATCAGGATCCTTTGATTGTGACATTTTTTTGTTTCTTTGTGCCTTTTGTGCGAAGCTCAAAGTAAGTGCTGTCGGACGAAATGAAAGCGACTGAGAGGAACCTGGGGGAAAAAAAACCCAAAAAAACATTGTCTCGCCAGTTGCACACAAAAGAAAACACTTGTCTGGTCGGACTCCAGTGTTCAAAAATGTGTATCCCCGGAGCCTGAGTGATTTAAGCGCATTCTTCCCACATGCTGTTATTACCGGTCCGACACTGAAATATTGCCTTCGAGACGGAACAGTTTCTCCACCTGACTTTTATTTTCGGAGAATCGGATGAGCTGATGGATTTTTGTATGGCAGGAGGGAAAAACAACTGTTTCACTTCTGAAAATGAATTTGACTGTATCTATCCACACATGCCTGTATGCACTGTAGAAAGAGGTTATTGGATTATTGGAAAATTCCATTTCTGCAAATGCGCTCATTTCTATTAGAGCAGCTGCAATTTCCTTTTGTCTTTAATAGCCCTGATTTAATAAATGGTAATTATCTCCAGGCATGTGTAATAAAAAATTAGAAAAAAACAGGTGCTGATTGGTTTAGGGATGGAAATTGGAGAAAATTATAGGAATGTTTTCTGTGCTTTAATGAATTAAGTTTTCAGAGAGGGCGAAATTGGAATCGCAGAACCTTGTTTCTGCTGATGAAAAATATTCCTCCTGCTCTCTTGTATAACAGAAATAGATTTGTTTATTTGATGAACCTGCGACTTTGCCATTTTCCCCTCTCTCCTTAAAACAGCAACTTCCTGCTATTTTTAAATGTGTCAGCGCAAACTTACAATTTGAATGTAAATTGTCTCTCTCTGCCACCCCGGTCCCACTCATTAAAGCTTATTTCAGTTAAATCCCTCTGAAAAAAAAAAGGCAAACAGGATTCCAGCTAACGCAAACAGAAAACATCTGCGGCTGCTTGTGATCTTTTTTAACTAAGGCAAAGCAGAGGGGGAAAAAGGAGGAGGAAAAAAAAGCACAACAGCAGTTAAATGCCTTAAATCTTACAACTGACTCACAAACAAATGCCTTTTTATGGATGAATTATTCATGTACGACTGACTTGATTGCTACAAGGGGCAAACACAGCGGACTCTTTTTTTCCCCCATCTCATTTGAGCATGTTTTTTCTTTTCTTCACCACAGAAGTTTCCAGATAAGATTTCAGCTCCCCCCCCCTCCAACTAATCAGCC
This sequence comes from Centropyge bicolor, assembly GCA_037975185.1. NCBI lineage: Eukaryota > Metazoa > Chordata > Actinopteri > Pomacanthidae > Centropyge > Centropyge bicolor. Next base: position 868,604 of record JBBMOC010000006.1, on the reverse strand, counting down.
AATGTTAGATCCCTTTAATTAGCTTGATTTTCATCACTTTCAAACTTCATGTGTCTATTTACCATTCCTCCATAGTAATGAACATATCAGCATTTTTGCAATCATGCAGAAGGGTTCACGGATGGGAGTAATTAATTAACTATATCTAATTAAAATGCATTTCTAGGCTGCACTTAGATGCGAGAGAGGGGAATCGAGATGTTTCCAGGGGTCTGATGGTTTGATTCCGCGTAGGGGGGCTGGCGCGCGCACAAATGTGAGGGTATGCATGCCTGTGTATAATTGGATTCTTGATTGTCTTTGAAAACACTTTGAGTAATTTTTGAGGGATTTTTTTTCCACTAATGCTTCGCTACTCTTTTTTATTTTGTAGCCGATATGTTGGGTAAATATTCAGCAGTTGTCGTATCGGTTCATTCAGTGTTAAGTCTGGGGAGACACATGGCATAATAGACTGAAAGGTTAGCTAGTGGAGCAGCAAGAGGCATGTTCCACTTGAGTCTCTACTTTAAATTGCTGGTATTCATCAACTTAAGTGATGAGTCTGCATGATGAATGGTCTCTCATTAATATCATTATGCTATTAGACTGCGTCTCTCTCACTCCGCTCTACCTAGAATATGCATATGTGCTCGATGGCTTGCTTGTGCATTATGTTGGTCTGTTTTCATTGTTTCCCTTTTTCTCTCTGCATTATTCTGTTTACCACTTTCACATCCCCGTGGCCTCTCTTTTTACTTCTTTCTCTGCCAGCAGCAACGCATCCATAAGTTTTAAAGGCTTATTGCATGTCAAAACAATGCACGGTGGTTCATAATATTTTTCATTTTCTCTCTCTCAGATTTTCAATCATATTGCTTTTATCTAGAATCCAACGGTCTTTAGAGTAAGTCTGTGGCGTCATGGAGTAAAACTGTCTGTAAAGGAGGCCAGGATGGAAGAACTACCTGAATAAAATGCTCCCCAACCGAGGCAGCTGGAACACAGAAGATGTTCTGGTAAATGATGCTATAAACTATTCACACACTTGACAGAGATAAGAATTTTAGACATGAAAGTGTTTTTACAGGTCTTGGGGTGTACTCAAGCATATGTGAAAAAAAGTTATATGAAGCCTTTGTGGCTCCGGGGGGAGCTGTGCAAAATCTGCCTCAAGTGATGTCACTAAAGTCAGTGTTGTTTTGAGGCAGAAGACTACAAGTTAGAAAATGGAAAACTCTGAGGATGTTACCAGACCTCTGTAGCTTCACATCTCTGCTTGAGGCTCAGGATTCAAGGCTTATTTAGAAGCTATTAGCATAGCACATCCCCGTCTCCATCCAATATTGGTAAGTTTTGACAAGGCTGGCGCAAATTCTGAACCCAGATGCATGACACAGAGATCGACGTCTTCAAAATACGAGTCTTTATTAAAAGTCCAAACACAAAATCACTCACAACGAGGTAACAGAAAAAGTCAAAGGCAAAATATGGCACAAACTCAAAATCACTCTGAAGAGGTAAAAAAAAAGATCACTCCGAAGAGAAAAAAATGACAAAGACAAGACTTGGCATGGATGGCGTGAATGACTTACTCTGATTCAGACAAGACAATCTGGCACAAGACAATGGGAGACACAGACTTAAATACACAAGGAAGGGGATCAGGTGGAAACAATCAGGGCGGGGCTGACAATTACAATGGCGGGAAACACAAAAGGAAGGGCAAGCTACCTGAAACGAGAGGGGAAGTTAGTTTCAAAATAAAACAGAAAATCACACAACAACATGAAACACAAGACAAGTAAAACAATCAAATTATTTTCCTAGACATGAAACGTTTCCTTTTTAATCTGACCATGTTGGCGGCCATTTGGGTTCCATCACCACCCTGGAAAAAGAGGCACTAGCTAAGAAGAAAGTAGGCAATATTGAAAGAACAATACTAAGACTTGGAGGCAGGATGACACCGCTGCAATATTTACATCATGGGGGTGAAGCAAAGTCGTGCAAACTGCAAAAAGGCAATTCACTTTATCACCAACCTTCTAGAAGAAACATTAGGCCTCAGGAGGACTCTGCTCTCTCTCTGTCCACTCAGAGAGATGTGTATTCTGCCTCTCAGCCCCTCGGACCACTCACACACAAACACGCCTACAACACCTATCACAGTAGATTTATTCCCACCCAATATATAATCCATGGACCTCACCTGCTACAGCCGTTATCCTGCTGGAGCGCTCCGAGCAGATGTTCTTGAACCCTCGCAGCCCATGGGCAGGCTGATGCTTAACAATTATGGATACAAACAGATTGTGCACATGGTTTAACCTGCCATGAGTGATGAATGGCAGCCCAGTCCTGCTACATAAACTGTCAGTGCCAGGATAGAGTCCTCTCGGCCACACGGGGTCAACTGCACGAGGAGGATTTAATGAGGGGGGGGGCATCCAAACAGTCTGGGTGTCCATCTGTCTGCTCGCTCTGCCTTTACATGTCACAGATTTGTGAAGATGGTATCAGCACTGGACCAGCGGGGACTGCTCAATGAGGTGTGTAAAAGCATCACCAAACTGCACACTTTACCTAAGTAAGTCAAGGTAAAAAGGAGCTTTCAAGACTTTTTTAAGACTAAAACCAGTAGGCTTTTAAAGCAGAGTTTCCCAATCTCTTTTACACAGTGGACTGCATTTATATTAACAATTTGTCATGGATTCATAGACCAGGGAGATGTAACTGTTCTCCAGACCACATCAGTATTTCCGGTGTCTCAGGTTTCTGTTCCTTAAAATTGGGCTATTTTCATGACATTTGGGAAAGAATAAGCCTCACGCTACGTCGCCAAAAACTGGATTATCTGGTCACCCCCAATCTGGTGACACTGGCATGATGTCCAGCTCGAGTACCAGAGTCGTGAGCTTGATGCCAAAACACGACACAACGGCTTATAATACTCTGAGACCAGAGGACGAGAGAAGTCCATCATTTTATCGTCCTTCATGACAATTGCAAGGTAAACACTTGAATTACAGTGTTCAAGTTACAAAGTAATCTAGCAGGAATGTGCATTCTCATTCATTTGATTGGCCACCGCAGCGCTCGCTGATGAGCCCAGCTGAGTTGGATTCTTTTCTGGATGACCCTATGATTTTTTGCTAGAGGTCTCTGCCTGGGCCCCTATTGTGTTAGAGAAAGTGTAATTTTTTTAGCCAAATATATCGGTATTCAGGTACTGTGTCCTCTCACAGATATCATGTATTGTTGAATGCTGAGAGCTGGTGAGGACAGACTGGTTAGCATGCCTGCTCATAACCGACTTTAATAAGAAATCACTGCTGAATATTGTTGATACAGACTTGAGATTGGGTGATAAGTGAAACAAAGACTGCATCAAGTTCAGTATTGACAATAATGACCTATCAAGTTATATAATCATTACTCAGCCTTCTTTTTCCCTTTGATGAGTCATATTGTTTGCATGTGTCCTGAGAGCAAATGACCCGAGCCCTTCTATCAATCAACAGCCCGGAGCTATAGAACCTCAGTTTCAGAAGTTGTTCTATACCAACACTTTAACTGTTTATCACAACTACTAATGCAAAAAATAATCAGAGGAAAATTAAACATGAATGCTAACCACAATGACATATTGATTTTGAAATTGAAATGAATACATTTTTATATAATACAGCGCATACCCACAGTGGTGTTGGATGAAATGGCTCCATCTGCACTCTCCACATCAAATTGTGTGTTTTTCCCCTGAAAGCGCTGTGAAACTGCAATTACCAAATTCTCTGAAAACCAGCTGCACAGAACACACAAACATTATTTTACCTTTACTTACGGTTTGTTGTGGTGTTATGAGGCATTACGGCATTTGCTGAAAATTGGGGGTTACTACAGTATATGCTCACAGTTATAAATCCGGATAAAGCACTCGGGTGAACCCTCCATCGCAAAGAATGACCATTAAGGCAGAAAGGAGACATGGAGGTATCAGAGATGATCAATACGGCTGGTAATGTGGATTGGCAAGGGGGATAAAGCTAAAACGAATGATACATGGAGGTGTAATGGAAGTAATGCTGTTAGTGATAATCGCTGGAAGTATCATCGCCTGTCTGCTCCGTCTGAACACGTCGGTTGTGTGTGTGTGTGTGTGTGTGTGGCCTGCGAGGTGCTGCAACATGGGCAAGAAAAGCTCCAGGAATGAAAAATGCAGAAAGAGATGATACCACAACAAACAGATGTAACAGCAAAAAATTGATCTGCAGCTTTCTTCTGGAAAACAGAAAAGGAAGTCGTTCCTGATTTGAGGGCGACTGTGGTTTGTCCAACAAGCTCTCGCTGTAATCTCCGCTGGCAGCATGCTGAAAACATTCAGTTAGAATCCAGCAGCCGACAGCATTGTCTGGTCTTTATTAACAGTCTGAGGATAGCCTGTATAGTTGGACCAATGCTCTCCTACTCACCTAATATTCAGCTGGAGGTTGTATGACATTCCTCGAGGGATGTGCCTGACATTTGGAAGTAGACTTCCATAGATAGAGTAATAATGTCACAGGGGCTGTGGGTGTATTTTTGTCTGAAATACACAGAGAAACAGCAAACACACGGGCTTTGTCTAATGTGGTGAATGATTTAATCTGCAGAGACAGACGGTCGAGAGATGGAAATGACCTCAGAGAATATTGAGTTTTCTGTTTTCTTTAACCACCAACGACAGCCTATATATTACAGTGAAGAAATCATCCAAGGAATGTGCACAGAAGTTATTATTATGATCAGAAAATGAAGCTCGCTGTTTCATAGTCGCTGCTGCCTGAGAATAAGCTGAGAAATCCTTGTAGTCCACTATTAAGAGGAAGCCTGACAAATATTTTGGATTCATTTAATGCATTTAATACTTACAGTATGTTCCAATCTGCTTTGTACAACACAGCTCGTCTCAAAGGACTGCCTCACTGAAATCTGTCCACGTCCAGATTAAAGTGTCTCTAAGATATGGATGTTTTAATGCCTTTCTTGGATCACAGCAGAAATCCATTGTAACTGTTGTGAAACAAAGCCGACTACTAAGTGTGTCATCAACCACGAAGGAGCAAGATATCAACAACTCAAAGGACAGATTTTTTGTTCCTTTAACTGCAAATACATGAGTTCACAAGAGCGAGGTGGTGGGTTTCGTGCCACCACAAAAAAAGAGCTTGAGACACTAATGTCCCGTAAATGATTCATTTTGGCATTGAAACAAGAGGAAAAAGTTCAAACTCAGGGAAAACCCATGCACCACTTGGACAAAGTTGATTTTCCCATGAGACCTGGTGCTGTAAAGGTGCAGCAGTCCCTCGCTGCTGGAAGCATCAGAACACGTGGAAAACTCAATACCTTCATGCTCCGGTGGACAAGATTTATTTCTCAGTGCTCTTTTTTCCCGCCTAAGTAACAATATCGACGCAGCGAGACTGTTGCAGAGCAGTGCAGCACAGGAGGAGTGTGCAGGAGAGGTGGATGTCTGTGTGCTTCATCTGGCTGTGTACAGACTCGCATGTCTGTGTGGGTGTTCTTGTGTGTTTACTGTACAGGTACTGTAAGTGGGTGTGTGCGCGTGCAAGGGCTGTTTGCGCAGGCCGACGTGCTACGGTGTGCGCGTGCATTCGTGTGTACGTGCGGTATGTGGATAAAAATGTGCACATGTTGCTGTCGGTGGCGGTTGATAGATGGGGTGGAACATCGTTTATTGACACAACACCTTCATGTTTCACAAGGCCATCAGTCATACAGAATGCCCATCTGCTTCTCTAGGCATGACCGGCAATTCACACACTCACTCTCACACACACACACACACACACACAGGGCCTCTGAATGTTTTTATCCATTTCCTCCCAGTACTGATGACCTTCACCAATTGCCCCGTTCAGTCTGAGAAGGTACCAAGGACGGCTTTTCACAATAGGGGCCTTTCAGCTTAAGTGAACACATATATGTATTTCAAAAGGACACTTTTTGTTAACATCGCCATATCACTGTCTGGCAAGAGCTTAAAATGCCAACAGACTGTCTTGAGAAAAGGAACAGTTTCTTGAATACTGAGTAAGGTCATTGCCTCTCTTGTGGCCGTTCCATGTCGCCAAATACTGGAATTTCAAAAAAATTTCAAAAACATGTGCTGTATATTTTTTTCATACTATAACACACCAGGATTTTTTATTCCTGTTGTCCCTTTATTACACTTTAAAGCTGCAGTAATCAATATGTTTATATTCATAATGGAGCCTATGACTATATGGTATCACTCGCCACTCGCCTCAGCGTTTGCTATTTCAGCAGCTTTCAGTTTATTGTTTTGGTTCAGTATCACCGCTGTCATCAGCAGATAAAGTTAGCAACTAGCTGGTGAACATAGTGGAACAATTAGCACAACAGCTAAAGTTATTTCAACCAGGAGAGACCAGTAAACGAAGATAATTCATTACAATAAGTGACATGATATTGAAACTTGGCAGAGAGTCTTTGGTGTTTTGGACTCTGGGGGGAGACATCTTGATTGAAGAATTACTGTCAGTGGATAAACCCCCAAAAGAATGGAGTGCAAATCCCAAAGATAACACAGCCAAAGAATCTCCCCTCAAAGGAAAATATGTATGAAAAAACATTACAGGAGGGATAAAATTAGAAGGACAGAAAATACAGAACCAGCAAATAGGAATGAAATTTTGAAGTTGAAGTTTGAAGTTTTTTGTTTGTTTGTTTTAAATTCGGAGTCAATGCTATGTTTTTTTATTATTCTTTTTTTATTATTCGTAGCTAATGTTGTGGCTTTGAGACATGGCCCAGTGCTGATGAGTGAAGCCAAAGCTATGGCTTGTGAGACAACAGACAGACGAACAAACACTTGCAACAACGCAAATAAAAATGATACATTTCTGCAGGTATTTAAACCACCACCACTGAATAGACATTAACACAACAAGTGAGCAAAAGACTTTGTAATCTAGAATTAAATTGAATGATGAGTAACACAGTCAGTGAGGCAAGTGAAGCACCGAGTCAAGTTTTTTTTTAGTTTTATCTGGCAACCTTTAGGCCACACAAAAAAATCTAATCAAAAGTTAATCAAATAACTTGCAAACACCCAACTAGGAAAATTAACACCTAAAAAAATACATGCTCTAATTTCTTTGGTACAGATCCCTTTTTACTGAAGCTCAGAGGGAGCAAACAAATGTTTCCTTTCCCATTTTTCACAAACTTACGTCAGAAGGGAAAGATAAGAGAACAGCATGCAGTCTACCTAAGATCAGTCATAACCTTTCTCTCTCTACAGCTGTGTTCTTATTTTCTTTTCTGCCTACACCCTCTCCATCTCCCCTTTCTTTGAATCAAATATACACTCCAGACAGACAGCCAAGGATCCTTTCTCAGACTCAAACCTACAAATCTATTATGAAAAAGATTGTTTTTCTCCCCCCCAAAAAAACCAAAACACTATGATGAAATGAAGTCTTATGGCCTGGCTTGTTTTTGCTTGTGCATGTACATGTGTCCTTAGAAACCAATTCGCAGTGGGGTAATCATTTATGTATATGACACGAGGCATGGCGTGCTATCCAGATTAAAAAATGGGCAGCAGTTTGATTTTACAGCAACCAGGTTGTCTCCTCTCACCCACCCTTATTCTCAACAGCATGTCCTGATGATCTGAAAATCATGTGCCTCGGGACAGATGTTACAGCAACATGATGGACTGCATTTCGCTGCTCTGTGCCCCAGTAGGAGAAAAACAGAGGCACAAGGCGAGGAAATAAGGGAGGTAGGAGATGGGTGAGGCGGGAGGGGGGAGAGGGGTGAGCGCTGTCGCGTTTTTTTTTCAAGCCAGCGAATGTCGCCTTCCTCGGCAGTGACACATAGTCTTCTCCTCTCCACGGTGTCCTCATTACTGTTAATACGAAGCTGGTGGCAGGGGGCTGTGGTGCTGCCTGGGGCTCTCAAGGGAGTAATGATGGGGGCCAGTGGCCAAGGGCCCCAGGAGGGAGGTTTGTTGGTGGTGATTCCCTGCTACTTATGTAGAGGCCACACAGGTCAACTTCACCCACTCGCACACACACACACACACACACACAAACACACACACACACACACACACACACACTCTCTCTCTCTCTCTCACACACACACTCAGACAGCTGCAGCTCGCTCGATTCTCTGTTTGCCCTTGGGAGAAAAATGGGAAGAGAGAAGCAAACAGTGGGGAGTGTTTGCCCAGGCGCACACCACACCCCATCCATCTCTGAGCTCGCTCTCTCCCCACTTGCTGAGAAGACACAATCATTTCTCCCTCTCCCCTCTCTCTCTCCCTCAGTCCCTCCTTCCATCCCCTCGGGTGTATTGGTCCAGTCTCGGTTCAGCGCAGATATAATCCTTTAACGCCTCTAAATGATCCAGAGGTTGAGTGCTCCTCCTGGATGCCAGTGGGACCTGCTGGGCTCGCACCTGCTGGAGCAGGTTAAGATAAATGCCAGCGGCCAGTCGGGCATCTGGCCCTGCATTAATATTTAACAGGCCGACTCTCATCTCCTCCACGCTGAAGGTGCGAAGGTGCCAAACCCCAAAGACATATCACAGCTTAATATGGATTTGTGGGAAATGGAAGAGTGGTGATAACATAGCGAGATTCAGACTGCATGTTAAGTTTGTGGCTGCCCACACGTACTGGAGTGAACTTTATTTCTGCGGATGGTGAGAGTAAACCAGTATGTGTGACTCTCGGGGGAATTATTTGAGCATTAGGTGGTTTTAAGCGGCGCGGCCTCTAACTCTAAGATCGATGCTACTGTTCGTCTGTGTCTGGCTTTTTGAAAAGATACTAGGGTTTCATTTCATTAGCTGGACAACAACAGCAGCAATGCTTTGGCAGACTGACCCCTCTCCGTCTGCGTTGTCTGGGCCTCAGAACCAAAATCTCGGGTATATCGTTTGTGTTGAGGTCAAGTGCATGACAATCAGTCTCTCAAGAAGTACAAAACAGTTGCCGGGTGAGTATGAGCAGAATGTGGACCTCGTTAAAAATCCAATCTGACAGTTTCAACTTAACACAGGTCAGCTTGTCTGTCTGAATCACCTCATTGCTGGATGTACCTAATTGCCACTAGAGCCAAGAAAGTTTTTGACCTTTCAAAGAGGGTTAAATGCTTCAGATATTTTCTTTAGGAGATCACTGAGAAACTGCTTTAACAAGGATCAGGTGCTGCTGACCTGTAAACCTAACCCTTATTAAGTAATGAATGCAGCTTAACCACAGGAAAGAACTTGTTCTTCCTGTTTTACGCAATTTAGGACACATTATTGTACGACTTTAAACTGTGAACTTCTCTCAGATTTTTTTTGTCCATTAATGACTCATGGCAATACAACCTCGCTTGTAGGCATTTGGGAATCACAGAGTCTGGCAGTAACAATGTTGATCAGAGCCAGAAGCATGAACCTCCTACAGCTTCCAGAACTTAAGATCTTTTCAAACACTTCTCTTTGATTACAATCAAAAGTTAACACAAAAAGTAGTCCCCTAGAAATTCCTGCAGCCTTTGTATAAAACTCTAAAGAAGAGCCTGCACATCTCAGAATTTTCTGTTGTTTTCCTACATTTAGGACTTGCTGCCAGATAATGCTGATCATATTTGGGTCAATTTGTTGAGCAATTAGCCACAGCTGGAGTATTTGTTTATCATATAGTGGCAGTGGATGAAACTGCATGTGCTGTATTTTTCCAATCCAGAGACCTTCTTTGCATGCTTGCCACCACTTCACTTACGTGTGCACAAGCTAAATAGAAAGCAAGCATGATCCTGACTCTAATCCAATTAAACTGCCTGCATGCATTATATACAAGAAAGGTAAGTTAGCTGGCAAGTTGACCAGTAAGCAAATTCCTGCTTCTATTCCACCTGAAATAATGTAGCAAAAAGCTGCAGAGCCTCGCTGCTCGGGGGATGGCATGATGTGATGCTACAGGCTTTTGTGACGCCCAGGAAAGGAATCCTACTCACTCTGGTGGTCTTTCTTTTTTTTCACCACCGCCATGAAGTTGACATTTGTGGTTTTGGAGTGAAATGTCTTAACAAATGTTGGATGGATTGTCATAACATTTGTTGCAGACATTCATGCCTCCCTCAGGATGAACTGTAATAACTTCCTCTGACTTTTCATCTAGCGCCATCATCAGGTCAGATCATTCATTTATCTAATACTTTGGTTCATGACCAAATACCTGCTAAACTAATGATGTTCCCACCAGCCTCATCCTTATTGGTGCTTATTAGCAAACGTTAAGATAAGATAAGATAAGATAAGATAAGATGTTCCTTCATTAGTCTTACAACTGGGAAATTTACGGTGTTACAGCAGGAGATAAATAGTAGTTAAACAATATAAATGAGATGTATAAAAAAGTATTAAACATTTCATTTAGTATAAGTAGAAAATATTAACACTTTAACTAACTAGTAGTAAAGTATTGAAAATTAAACTATGAAATATAAAAGTATTCAATTAAAACCAGGCTAGACCGTATTAATAAATTAGCAAGTGAAATATGAAAATTGTGAAGTTAGTATGCTAACCTGCTAAACATATATACTGATCGTGGTTAATATTAATGTTAATAAGGTTAATATTAACTCACAGGTTGGGTGGGTGAGGGCTCAAATGCATCACACAACTGCTGCTCAGAATAGTCTTTTAATGAAAATAAGTGAAATCTTAACAAAAACTCAACAGGACGAGACGACATGGACATGAACAAGAAGAGAAGACAACAATCCGGACAAACTGAAATGAATTGACTTATATAGGGTCCTGATAGGTGATTAGCTGCAGCTGGTAACACTGGTGATAGGATGAGTTGGGAGTGGCTGGGAGATGAGGTGAGGCAGAGGTGGGGTGATAAGGAAAGTACAGATACCTGAGATGAGAGGCTATGGCAGGTGAATAGTGTCAGACAGAACTTAGACAAGACTACGACAAGACAAGGGCATGACAAGACTAAGGCACAACAAGACTACAACATGACAAGACTACGACATGACAAGACTATGGCAAGGCAAGACTGACGGGACTGAAAAATTAAGACATGAACTCAGACACAAAACTAAGACACAGAACTAAGACACAACATGGCAGGACACAACCAGTGCTGAACAAAAATACGTCAGGCAGAGTGTGCATAGAATAAAAACTAAGGCTGACCAGAACTAACACAAAAACAGAAGCCTGACTGGTATAACTGTGACATTAACAATGTTGAGTTGCAAACATGGTTGGTCTTGTAGGCCACATAGACAAACATAAGGTTGAGGAGCTTTCAGATGTCAGGTCGAAGCGTTTTTTAACTAAGATGATCAAAGTTTACATGAGCTATTAATCTGTTGTTGTATTTAGGTGTATTAATATAATATTTCATTTTGTGGTGCAGTTTGCACTGAACTATTTTGGTTTCAAGATTCTACAGGTCAAAATTGTATTTGCAACATCGCAACAGAATGTTAAAATATGAATGTACAGCAACATAAGTGGTTTCATTTTATGCTTTGTGGTGCTGTGTTTTGTAGATCCATAAATAAATCAAATCAAAAGTGCTGAAGCTCTGCTATGCTGTTTGCAATGCAATTTCTGGGGGCCTGCTTCTTGTGTTTACTGTTCTGGACAAGCGTTTGACATGATTTCTATTACGCTGAGGTTGTTCTTACGGGATTCTGTGCAACAGAAAAAAAGCTATCATGATTGTCATTATGGACAAAAATCTGACATCCAGGCTGACAAATGCTGCTTTTTCCCCCTTTAATGTATTTACATGTGCCTCCTCACCTGTCGCAGACAATAAGCCGTCAATGTGATAACGGCTAATCTTTTGATGTGCCGTCGCTTCAGTGATTCGTGAGCAGCATGATAGCTGCTATCATGTGACGTCACCCGGATAGATTAAGGTAGTTTGTGTGCCAGCAGGGTAAAAACAGATGCATCAGGCTAGCAGCGTGAGGTGGAAGATTAGACATCATCCGGTGTCACTACAGGGATCAGGGCATGATAGAACTAGAGACGCAACATCGGGTCAACCCAAGCTCTTTGCCCTCCATTTCACACTTTGGGCAAAGAGCCATTTTCAGGTTTTTGTTTAAGATAAGATATTCCTTTATTAGTCCCACACAGAGCAATATGTTTGTTGTGTATTATCCAAACGTGGAGCTTAGAAAATAACAGGAATTAAGAGAAACAAAGCAAAAATGATGGCGAGTAAACAAATAGAAGGTTTTTTTTAAGTTGCACAGCCACCATCAAAACAGATTTGTATCATTTTCAGGGTTGTTCATAGTTTGACAGATTCAAATAAGAAATCAGTCTTCTGTATACACATTTCACTTTCTAATAGAGACAGCTTTCTTCATGCACATCTAGGCCAGGACCAAGGAGGAGGGGGTCTAGTGTTTTTTTTTTTTTTGTCTGTCTTCTCAAAGCAATACGTTTCTTTCACCCCAGTTGAGCTGATAGCAGAAACCTCAGGGGTGCCTTTTAGCAGCGCATCACAGTTTTCCTCCTCTGCCTTTTGCCTGTCGGTGGCCTTTCATGCAACAGCAATATCAGCTCATCCTGGGGTAATGGGTAACAGCCTCAGAGGCAGCCAAGATTGAGATCACTTTGAATTATTAATATTCATTCTTCACAAAGGGGCAGGCGGGGCGGGACTCCCACTCGTCAACACAGCCGAGTGTTCAGACTGTCACCGAGCCAGTGTCAACAGTCGGAGTCAAGCTGCGCTCTCCCACACAGACACACACATGCACACAAATTAGGCACATGCATGGATGACCTTCCATACCTAAATACAGACTGTGACAAATGCAAGCGCAAAGAGAGGGCTGAGCACACAAACACACGTACCATTTTACTGTCGTTTCAGCCGGAGGTGGGGCTGTGTGGGCTCCCATCTGTGCACACAGCTCCATTTCCTCCGAGCTGCTACCGATCCACCGACACCATAGAGGACAATTCAAACTGCAGGAGCAGGAAATAGTCTCCATAGCGGTTTTATGTGCTTTCATGTAAAGGCTTCCTGTCGTATTAATCAGAAAGTGCAGGAATGATCAGCGGCAGCCCTTGATTTAGAGCAAACACTTGTCTGTTTTACAGCCCCTGTTGTTGCAAACAATGGAAAACTTATGCCGTTTATGCACTGTTTCCCTAAAGTTTTAATCTGTGAGTGCACACCTGACATTTACAGTATATTAGTTAGGATCATTTTTTCGTTCTCTTACAGTCCCTCTCTGCTTATGTAACCTTGCTTTTCATCACCTTCAAGCTCTTTTAAGCTCTTTCTATGCAGGACATATGACCCATTCCAGGTACGTCACTATTAGTAACTGCTGTGGCTTGCATTCAAATCCCAAGGCATGAATATTTTGTGCTAAATGGCATGTGTGTGCAAATACAAATGTGAAATGCTTTATGACAAATTCAATTGATTTTACTCACACTGGAACCTACCCACATAATGTGGCTCCGTATTTCGGCACATGATTTGTTTTGAATTATACTACACGTCCACAGGAAACATTGGACAGCGCACTGGGAGCTGTGGATATTTGATAGCAGTAGAGGTGGATTGGCAGCTGACATTGTGTGTGTGTGTGTGTGTGTCATTGTATGCGGGGGCCTGACTCCAATGGGAGGATGAAGGTGCGGTCAGTGAGAGTTGAGCAGTTGCCCAGTCAGGATGTGTCCCGGTGGAAGAGGTCAGTTCTTTTTCTTTTTTTTTTCGGTTTTTGTCTGTCTTTCAGTATGATTGCGCAAACAGATGGGAGCAGACATCCTAATATCAACAGGAAACACTCTCGGTTTATTCTCTACAGGGATATGACATCAACAAGCAGGAGGAAAAACCCTGCTTCATCTCTACAGGGACACGCGCACGTCGGCATGCAGCGGGCCAAAGGAATGTAAATGAAGCCTGTCATTCACCTGCACAGACCTGGAAATACAATAGGCCTGATCCATGAATTATTCTCATACACAAGCTGGACCTTGAGTCATGCATGTAAATGTGGCATTCAGGGTTTGTTTTGTGCTGCATTTTCTCTTTGACGTATGATCAACTGTTTGGATGATGAGGAAATCTAAGGATTTGAATTTTTGCTCATTTCCTGCATTCCTTAACTGTTTTACGTCACCATACATTGTTTTGCTATGAGTTTCATGTAAGGAGATATTTGCTACCTTCCTTTGTCCTTGTTTTTCATGGCTTCTGTTCTGAACACTGGAATGTCAAAAATGTCTCCAAATATAGGCAGCAATTTCAAAATATGATTCTGTAAAGTCTATTTTTAATTTGCATTAAACTTGATATACTACAGCTGGCTGCAGCGGCTGTGCTTTGGTTTGCCTGTTGGTTTGGACAGGCAGTGAAAAGGATGGCAGGTCGAAATGGAATCACAGAGACCGAATTTCTGACAGCAGACGTGGAACTAGAAAAGACACTGAGCACTGTAGTGTTTGCTAAAACAAAGTTTAAAAGATAAGTCTGGTGATATTCTGTGTTTTTAATTATTGCCATTAGAATCAATGAAAAGATTGAAAACACCAGTGAATGCACCCTACATACAAGTATTGCCTCTGTAGCATTGAGCTGCATCATTGTCCTGAAAAGTCACTGTATTGGTATTGGTTTATTTTTAAATACTTGTTATCACACAGACCTTCAGCTGAAAGTAAGCAAGAAACATCTGCTCACAGGGCCCAGCCATTTGAGGAAATTATTTGACCTTTTAAAAATAAATCTAACTATTGCTGGTTTGTGTCTTATTGTGGGATTTACTGGCAAAGAAGAAGAATATTGTCACTCTTATCCTTTAAAGGGGCATAAAGTGTAAACAACAGTGATCCAACTCCACCAGCTATATCAGTAAAAAGTACATGCAGTACATGCATTATATGAGTAAGACTGCATGCCAAAGAATGTAGCAAAATGGTATGATACAATAATATAATACTCACAGAATTGATTGTTCTACATTACAAGGACTTTTACTTTCAAGACTGTATGTCGATTTTGCTAATAATACTTGTGTACTTATTCACAGTGTTGCCACAGTTACTTTGAAAAAGTGATCTGATTATTGGCAGATTCTGTGCTATGTCACCAGAACTTCGCCTTTGATCTTCTTCAAAGGAAACTTTTCAAATGTAATATTATTTTCATATGTGAGCAGTGTTGCCACAGTTACTTTGCAAAAGTAATCTGATTATTGACTACTGATTATTCCTTTAAAAAGTGACTCAGTTACTTTACTGATTACTTGATTTTAATAAGTTAGATTGCTAGTTACTTTATAAGTTACATTCAGCAGCTGCCGACAACCCCCCGCCTCAATATAATGGTAGAAAAGGCGCATCTCTCTCCTCCCTCCATTGTTGTTTGTGTTGCTGCTTCTGATTACACATGACTTGTCCTCATGCTGAAAACGTGACTTGTCGTTTACGCGATGTCACTCCCCGAGACGCAAGAAGAAAGCAAAAATATGAATTTTTACTAAGGAAAATGGCAAAAATAGTAACACACAGTGACTTGGATATAGGTAACTTTAATCTGATTACTGGTGTGGAAATATAACGCGTTAGATTACTCGTTACTGACAAATGGGGTCAGATTAGAGTAACGCGTTACTGGCATCATGCATGCTTATTCAGTAGAGTTTTTCACCGGTTGCTTGTTTGTGGGTGGCGCAATTTATGTTGTGCGATAAGTTTCAAGTCATAAGTTTCAAGCTATTGTGTTGATTGACAGTTAGTGGCAGTAAAGTGACAAATAATATGCTAACAAAGGCAGCAAAGAATAATAATAATGCTGCATTGTAAACATAGATGTAAACAATGCTCAATTTCAAAATATTTTATAGAAGGTTATTTTAATATTTTAAAGAAGATTTAGCAAACGAGGACCACACTGAAACACAGAATACTTTTCTGAATGTAAACGTACCTTTTGTTTGTTTTCATAAAAACTACGCAGGGCACCTTTACGTAGGATTAAAACGTAGGACTTTCACTTGGAATTTATGACTTGTACGTTGTAGAAGTACTGAGGACTGCCACTACTGGTAAACAGGAAATAACAAAAAATTCAAAACATGTCCTTTAACATAGCTGCTTTTAACATGATACACATAATATAACACAACACAAACGAAAAATAACACTTGAGTGAGTTTTACTTAAGTGTGACCATGTCTACCAGAAGGGAAAGTCATTCAGAAGTATTTTAGATTGTGATACATGTCCTCACATTATTGGTCCAGTTATTTCCAAAGTGAGTCATTTCAAGAGGCTACTCTGCAACGCCAGCATGTTATCTCCACAGTACCATCCAGTGCAACCCCCGACCCTGCCACTTCATGATGCTAGCACAAAGATGTCATAACTCACTGTCCTCCCTATGTGAGCCCGGTTATTGATTCTGAGACCCCACACTGTATCTGGATCATGTATGACAGCATGTTTTCCCACAGCAGCTCTGTTGTCACTGCGTATAGATGACGATGTGGAACTTGTTTCAGAAATGATTCATGCTCGACTGGAGCGTCCCGAGGATGTCAGCAGAGGGAGAGTGTTCAGCGTGCCTGCTACTGCCGACTCTCCCGGGACGGCTTTAATGCATCCACCTGCCAGGCGGCAATATGCCATACACTCAGCAGTCATTCAATCATTCACCCCAGCTCGCCAGATGGTATCACCTATGATAAGGCTGATACACTGCCTGGTGCCACAGAAAGTTTGCAGCTTTGGGATGATCTGTGAACAAACTTAAAGCACCGTTTTCAAGCTGAAATAAAGCCCTCATTGTGCCTGTGCTTATATTTTATTGCCATTGTTTGCGAGCCTGCGCCCTCTGAAGTCAAAGTGTAAGCCCCCGTCAGTCTGCAGCTCCTGAACACAGCCTCACTGAACAGATGCCCATTGTCGTGCTGTGGGCGGTAATGAATTAAAACACCGTGTTCTCTCCTGCAGGTTAATTGTGCTGATTTGAGTGAACAGGGGGAACGTTTTTGGCGGCGCACGAGAGCTCGCAACACTTTTTATTACGACTATATTTTCCAGAACATTAATTCTGTGGATTTTCTTTTTTTACAGTATGAAGTGAAAGCGGAGACGATACAGTATACAGGCCTGTGTGAAAGTCATTTGCTAATGAGAGCTCGTAAATAACCTGGATGGCAAGGGCCAAAGTGATTTTGGCTGTGGTACATTTACATAGCTCGGTGCCTGGAAATTTTTTTCCGTACCAATTCATTTAGATCCTATGACTCCTAATGCTGCCTGTGTGTTTATATTATTAATTTTTAGAGGTTAAGTTTCATCATGTCCTGTGGTAGTAACTTCTAAGCTGAATGAATAAGTGGTCCCAGTGCACTTGGGTACTACCTGGGTGAGTGCAGCATTTTTACAGAATATATGCGTGATTTATTTCAGGGAAAAAAAAAAGGTGTAACATTGCAAAAACATTAAAACACAGTGGGAGCGAGCACAGAGGAGTTTCTGTTTGTCTCTGTGTATCTTACAAACACTCTTTTCCAAGGGACATCACTGAAGGGCACGGCAGACTGATGTTCTCCCCGGTATCTGTCATGTCATAGCATACTCATCGGCTATGAAAAGAAGCTGTGAAAACAAACAGCAGCTTACACTGTGTCATATCTGACAGTGATCTAGCAGCCCCCGCGGAGCACCCGCAAATCCATTTCTTTCCGGAGAAAAAGGGGGAATTTTACAGATATCCGGAATCAAAACAAATTCCGCCAACGCCAAAGACACCTCACTAATCCAATGTCAATATCATTACATCCTTTCATTTTCTATATATTATGCAGGAGTCATATTTCCTTTCTGCTGGACCGGGGCCAAGCACATATTTGAGATGTACCAATGTACACCATGGGTCATTTAGTATTCATGGTTGAGATGATTTCCTTTAGCACCCCTGCTGGAAGCGCTTAAACACTTTCCGCTCAGCGAGACAGTTCACTGTGAACAGTAGGGCCACACCTGCACGGGTCGTGTTGTGCTTGGCATCAAGGAGGCTTTGAAAGTGGCAATCACGGCGAAGGTAATCCCTTGAGAGGTAATTAAATTCACACATATGCAGTAGACTTGGTAAGGAGCTGCCTGTACCACTGAAAAGTATCCAAGGCATAAGAACACTAAAAATGGCTTGTTTTGGACAACAGCTCTCAGCTCACTCTCTCATTAATGTCCTTTATGTTCCTGAGCTCCTGTATTGTGCCTGACTCTTGCAACATGTACATGCAATCCACTTCTTCTTCACTCATTCCAAGGCTGCTGACCCACTATGCGACTGCTGCTTATATTTGGATGCATAACATTCAGATTGTGTTGTGGATATCAGCACAAACAAGTTTTTTTGTGTGTGTCTGACAAAAGCTACAGCGGCCTTGATAGCTCAGTGCACTGCAACAAAAGGAATGAAGAAATAAAGAAAACATTTTCATCAATTTGATGAAAACATATGCAGCACAACAAAACTACAGAAAACACAAAGATGGCAGTTACAGAGAAAAAATTGAAACTAAGTTGCAGAATGCAGTTTCCAGACAACACTCAAGTAGGATAAACATGTTGAACACGGCTTAGCTGTGTTCTTTAAATTAGTCGCACATTTCTTTATGCTGCATTTTTATTGTCAAGTTGGTGAAAGTGTCTTTAAGTTTTCCTGTGTTTCACTTCTTAACAGCATTTTTTTTTTTCAAATGCTGCTAATTTATGAGGATTTCTTTTCCCCTTTTCTTTCCACTTGGCTGTGTTTGGACTGTTGGCGGGTGTTTTCTTAATTTGCAGTGTGTTAAACTGTCATGGCCACTGTAAATAGGAGATCTGTAGTATGAGAAAAGATAGACCTTCTCATGTCAACTGCATATAGAAATTGATTGATGTCAACATAAAGCAAAAACCACGTGCAAATGTCAAAACCATCCAGACCCGCCATGTTTATCCTGTTATGCTTCAAGGTCACGATTTAAGATCACGCAACTTAAGCAAAGCCTAAAGAAATACATCATGTCTCCCATACAGATAAGGTATACACTGATCTGGGCCTATAACCTTGTAAAGGTGACATACATGTAGGTGCAGGATAATTCATACAAGCGCACGGGATGTCACACGCATGAACAGACATTCACCTCTAACTGTGTGACATGCATGCTTTCTGTGAGGCTATAAGCTGGCCCTCAGAGGGTAGAAATCAGGAAGACGCTGTAAATTCCTAAATTAATAAGACACCTGGCTGAGTCACGTGTTGGCCGCTGATGATGGCTGTTCATGCCTTTAAGTGACAGGGAATTGAGGTCTCTCTGTGGGATACGCCTTTGCACGTGCTGCAATAGGCCAGCAAGGCAGCAGCTTATTATCTGCACCCAGACAGTGTTTCTCCCTACTGGTTGCCCCCAATGACCATGGCTGTTTGTCTGTCACCCTCACTGTCTGCCTCCTATCTCGTCTGTTCAGCCGCCTCGATGATACGACTCTCCCTCCCTCGCTGCCTGGCTGTGGTGTTGCGCGTCTTTGAAGAGAGGTGGGGGAGGGGGGGAACTCTGCATCCCAGCGAGCTATATCACACTTTAAGTGGCATTTTAGCATGATACTTGATCAGCCAAATATCAGAATGAGCTTTTCATCTCATCCATAATTCACCTGCAGGGGAGTCAGCTAAGAATAGCCGGCTTTCTGTGCTTATGGCAGAAGAGAGAGAGAGAGACACAGAGAGATAGCGAGGAGAGAGATGACATGATGTGGATATGAAATCGGTACAGTGCATATTGTAGTGCAGTATATTTCGGTGCTATATGGTCGCCTGCATATCCCATTATTCTTATTCATCATACAAAGACAGTCAGCAGGTCATGTTCCTCTTTTTAAATAGAAAAGAGAGTGTGTTCTAAACTGAACCCATCACCACCCCCTTTCCTGTCTCATTGTGTCATTTCTTGGCTTCATCACTCAGGAAGCAAACAATTAGACAGATATAGATGAGTCGAATTCATTTTCTGTCCCATGACATTGTTCTGTCCTTCCCCTCTCGCCGCACGGTCGGCCAAAGTCCCATCGCTCAGCCCGGCCGAACTCGTATCTCGTGCACACATTCTTCTGCAGGATGTGACTTTTGTGAACCCTTGAAGTATACAGAGGGATTGTTTGTCCACCTAAAAGAGTCGACTTCATCAGCAGCCAAGTCTGCATACACGAGGGCACACACAGACTGTAACGATGAGAGGGGGAGAGACAGCTCAGTCCCCCAGGGCCGCTCTGCTTTTGTCCACTCAGACGGTCCCTTTCCAGGGTGACGATATGGACGTATCTTACCATTAATCTATTTGGACGAGACGTCACTCAAAGCATGACACATCCAGGCTTGGCAAAGCCTGACGAGAGCTCTTAGACTTGCCAGTGGGAGAGAAATCAAACTCCCGAATGTCTTTGGCCTTTTTCTGTTCCAACCAGGGGGCACGGCGACCTTTTCTGGAGCCACGCGCACTATTCTTAGAGCCCACAAAAGGCTGACATTTGACCTGAATAAAAATGCATATCTGGTCATAGTGCTGCTGTGTTGGCCGAGGAGTCACTTTGACTATAGAACCCTCTCATCATCTTGCAATGTCTGAATCAGCACAGAAAGGCCATCGACTAACCGCACTCCTCTCCCAGTGCAATTCTCACATTCTAACAGCTGAGCGGTGAAAGTGTCCAATTGTTCCCCATGCAAATAGGATGGAAAGAGGAAAGGGGAAGAGAAGGTCTGTGAATGGGCCTGCCTCATCTCCTCCCTGATGGAAAATAAATGATAAAAAAATTGAGGCAAGTTTTGGGAGGAAGTTAGTCAGGGAGGGCTCAGAGTTACACAGTCAGTGCTTAATTCATGCATACCGGGACATAATGTGAGAGTAAGGCAATTTGTTCTGGGCCAAAAGCCCAGTCGCACTTATCTAACAGTTACAGGCTTGATTTGTCTTTTTACCCCTCCTCTCAGACCACCGTGCATTAAAGAGGCCTTTTTACACTCCTCGCCAGGTTGGAGGACCCTTATTAGATGTGACTGCATGATAATGAAACGGCGTAATGCAATGTCAGAGTAGTTGACACGACACAAAAGGCTAAGGCTGGTGAAATTCCTAATCAGCTCAAAATGTCACAGGGCTCACCTTGGGTCTGAATCACAGCCCACAGGCAGATTAGTTCTCCACATCGATGTCAACCTCAAGGATGCCTCCCCTCTTTGGTCTGTCTCAGAGAGTCACTCTGACTCTTGACTTACTTGCCTCTTTTCTCCTTCTCTCTCTGCTTGACATTATCATACGTGCTGTAAAGACCAACAGCGGGACATTTAAGAGGTGAAGTAGTTGCCAACAGCCTGAATGCTCAACTATTGTTCCCAGTCTTTACATGGAAAAAGCTGTGAACATTTGAATCAAAGCCATTTATATCCTTCGCCCTCGAGCCAATTGACCATTCACTAAATTAGTGTTTCTACACCTGTCAAACTTACGCCACTACCCTGAAACTAAAGCTGCATTTCCTAGGCAAACACTTCAGTTTGCTCAGTTTGTTCAAGCAGTTAACTAGTTGATGAGCCATGTAAGAGACATGCAAGTAAAGAAACACCGTCGTCATATTGCAATGTATAGTATATGTCAGTGGCGAGCAGTGACCTGTTACAGTGGTCATGCTGAAGTGTGAACTACAGCCAGCGCCCAATTGTTGCCTATTTATCTATTAATTAAAACACGTCATATGTTTTTTACGGGGCCCCGGAGGTGTCAGGTTGCAGAATATTTTATTAAGGTGAGGGCACGCCTTCGATAGTGTGGGTGCGTGTTAATAAAGCGTTCCCTCCACGCTATGTTATAGTGAGGGACCGGGATAAATAAAGCGCTCCCTCCACCTTATGCTATAGTGAGGGACCGGGATAAATAAAGCGTTCCCTCCACGCTATGTTATAGTGAGATGCCTCTGGGGCTCTGTATTCCTCCGGGGCTCCGTTTTCTAACTAGTACATTAATGCGATTTTAACACTCTCACACTCAGAGTTTTGAAGTGAATCCAGTTATGAGCATGCGCGTTGGCAGATAAGCTGCTTCACTGACAGCTTTTTTGCCATTCAAAATGCTCATGTACAGTAAACACAGCCTCGAGCGCCTGTACTACTCAATATCGCAGTGCGCATGCGCGAAACAAGCTATCAGCTTTCCAGCTTTTCGCAAACAAAACAGGATAGATAAGACAGGAATTTCAGACCAAAACAGTAGAACTAAGGTATTACATTATAGAACACACTGACAGATGAATATTTTCAATTATTTTACTGAAGGGCTTGGGCATGCACTGCAAATATAGCTTATTATGACCGCTCGCACCTGGTATATGTATAATAAAGAAAAATCTAAGATCACATTTGTTACCTTGTTATAACATAATTTTTTTGGCTGCTTTGCTTCTTATATATTATTTGCATTTTTACTAAGTCTGTTTTACTTTGAAACTTTACAAGAGAAAAGGCCTTTAAGATGAAGACTTATTGATACGTTTAGCAAATGAAATACTGTCAATGGTAATGTTGCTGGAGTGTACACTTAACGTAACCCAGTAAATATCAGGACCAAACTGCTGGCATTAATCTTAACTTGGATTGTGTTGGGAATCAGTTTCCGCACAGTGAGGAAATACACAGTGGATTTGTGAGACTGGAACGATATTTTTTTTTACACAACCCTAAAAACTGATGTAGATAGTTGATGTGCTCCCTGGCATCGGAAGTAAAGCTTGGCTAAAGCTATAAATATCAAGAAGCCAGTCACTCAGATATGGTGATGATTGCAGCCTAAGTTACAGCAGATAAACACACTGATGAATCCATTCGTAACACTTTTGCAGAAAGGTAGGTTTTGCTAAAGGCATTCCTTCAGTATTTGAAAAACCCATAGCTTAATCAGCTGTGACTGGACATTTCTTGTTTGGTGAAAGGTTTTTGCAAATGGTCAATTATGTCCATATATTTTTGATCAATCTCTTCATGACTTAAATCTGTACATGTTAAATATAAGCTAAATACTATTAACAAAAACAGGCAGTGTTTTTTCAACGTAGCTGGTGATTAGAGACCAAAGATCCAGCAGCCTATTTCTGTAAAACTGTTAGAACTTTTTTTCTCTGTTCAATAGTTGAAAAGCTCCCAGAGGAGCTGGTGCTGTAAGAGATGTAAGCAATTTGCAATAGTTCAACATCCCTTCTACTACAAATATGTGTCATCTCGGCATACAGAGTTTGCCGCGGGGATGAATTCAGTGTGCACATACCCTCCGCCCCTCCACTTCCACAATGAAAACCGCTGAGGAGAAAAATGTTTATACCAAGTGCTATTATGAGATCTTTAGGATGATCATGCCAAAGTGATAAGCAGACAGTTCACCACGAACACTTCTCTGGAAACCAATTCACTTTAGACTGCTCTAATGTAATAGAAGATCATGTTGTCACAGCGCTTGAGCATGGACTGTTTATTTTATTTCACCCTCAGACCCAATTCATGTCCACAGAACTGCAGTGCTACATCACACCTCATTAGGTACCAAATCTGGATCCGGCTATTCATCTGGCTACATTTCTATGCTCGGCCTTGTCACACTGAGACAGAACAAAAGCCAGCTCACTTTGCAAGTCAGGAGAGCAAGCTGATAATTTAGATCAGGCATCAACAAATGTCGAATCTTGGTCCGGACCCAGACTGATGGTTGTGTCCGGACCTGTTGGGTCAGCGCTGCTACTCCAGTTAATAGAACAATAGCTTCACTCAGTTGAGCCAATCAAATCGTTTGTTTACCCTGCGCGGCCAACGCACCAGAGCAGAGAGGAAGAGACAGTGACGACAACATGGCTTGCTCCAAAAGAAGGAAGGTTGATGTGGAAAACCGTTGTTTTAAAGATGAATGGACAGAGAAATGTATGTTCTTGCTGTTTCAGCTCTTTTAGTGTGAAATACATATTTGGGGGATCTGAATTATCCTTGTTTTTGTGTAACATTTGCTAACATTTTGGTATAGACATGTACTTGTCAAGGTTGTGCTCTTGAAAGTGACAGTGAATTTTTTGTCCAACCATAACAATGATGAAACAGGCAAGACTCTGACATCGATGACATAGGTTGACCCAAGATTTATTCCTCTGAACACCTGTATGCAATACTCCTCTATATTCAGAGACAAGATATTTAGGGCTGACAAACGGTGGTAACGTTAACTGCGATAAACAGCTTGGTTACACCTCCTGTAGCAGACTGTGAGGGTAGGTATTTTTAGCCTTTAACATTAATGTTTATGAAGCATGTTCAGCCTGCTTACATTTGACTACATGTCTCACATACAGTGATGCCAGTAATGCGTTACTGTAATCTGAGCCCTGTTGTCAGTAACGAGTAATTTAACGCGTTACTATTTCCAAACCAGTAATCAGATTAAAGTTACTTATATCCAAGTCACTGTGCGTTACTATTTTTGCCATTTTCCTTAGTTAAAATTTATATTTTTGCATTCTTCTTTCGTCTGTGTAGTTTTTATGTAGGGTTTTCTCTGGGTGCTCCAGTTTGCCCTTCATGGTTGTCTGTGATTCTCACACCTCTGCCACCTTGTCCAGCATCCCTGTCACCCAACCACATGAGATCAGTTTCATCCAAACCTCTTCCCTATCTGTCTATACAAGGCTATAGATCCGGGTCTTGGTGTAGATCAGGCTTGAAGCACAGTAGGGGTGTATGCTGACAGAATGACCTCAGTCAACAAAGTCTTTCTAGAGGGAGTTTTTTCCTTGCTCTCATTGAGGGTCTAAGGTCTGGGTGGCCGTCATTTTCATCTAATGTGGGTACTAAGCAAGGAATGAATATGTAATAATCTGTGATAAGTCTTAAGGAAAATCAGGCCAACACAGTCTTCGTTAATGGAGTGCAGTTGAAACACACTTGCTGTGACAGAATAAATAAAAAATAAAAAACAAACACAAAACTTTATTTGAATTATTATACAGCTGAATTCAACACTTTTGGCATATACTGTCTCCACATTTTACAGAGCATCTCAGAAGTAAAATTAACTCCACAATCCTTGCATACATGAATACTACTGGTATATCACTTAGCCCCAAACTCAAAGACCCTCAATCCCTTTCAAAAACCAAACAAACTATGAAGAGCTCATTTCACATTGTTACGGAGATTCTTGTCAAATTAGTGTTTAAAAAAAATTCCCCCTACAATGCAGAGCAAAAGTGGTAAAAAAAAAAAAAGCAAACAAAAAAACAACTTTTCGCATCCCAGTTGCATGAATGACACTATGAATTTGATAAAGATGATTTACATACAAGATACATCAATAGATTAGAGAACGGGCCTAACAGGGAAAGGCTCAGGGAACCCCGGGGCCTCTGTTTGAAGTGAGTTTTAACTTTTCTTATTTGATTGTCAATCAAACCACTACAAAGAGATGCCGAAACCACTGCAAAGAGACGCAAAATGACTACAAAGACAATTCTCAACCTAAAAAATGATGAAATTGATGAGAAAACTTATGGGGAGATTCACTAGAGCGATCATCGCTGACATTCACCCTGGTCATTAATTAAGGCTTCAATGGCAGAAAAGTTTTAAAATCTTTAAAAAAGAGAAAACAGGATATACTCGTCTTCCATCACATCATTACGTGCTTTAACACACTGCTGTTATCCAGCAATGATACCAGTCCCTCTTTGCACACCTGGTGCCAAATAACGCTCGAGCCTCTAATTGTCCTGTCATGTCTGAATAAAGCTGTATGTAAAAGTATAAAAATTACATTTGTCTGCATGACAAAACGCCCTCGTTTCAACAGCTTGATGAAGTCAGAAATGTTACGTTGTAGACATTTCATGTCTACAAAGAGCTTCTAACACAGAGCTCTAGGCCCACCTAGGCAGAACAATTAAAAAAAGCACCCATACAGGCACAGTCACTCATCAGAAACCTGTGTATGGAGCAGAGGTATTCAGAGAAAATTGCATTCATAGTAAAAGGGGGGGAAAAAGTCAAACAGTGTGCTTCCTCTGGTACTAAAACAGATTTTAAAAATGCAAATTTTTTGCAGCTGGTGCAGAGAGAGTCAGTCCCAAAAGCATGGCAGAGGCATAGCTAACAGAATGGCTGGGATGTAATTGTAGCTCTGCACTGGGGAGCTGTGCAGTCAAGAGCAGAGTCTTAATTCCACAAAGCACTGGCCTTGCAGCAGTTTCCTCTCTGATTGATACTGCTATTGGACTGGTCTGGTTAGCCAGCGGAAACCAACATAAATTCCAGGCTCACTTTATCATTAAGCTTAGTAGCCCGGGAAATAAAATTAGCTGTGTCCAATTTTGGAAAGGGCTGCATAACACTATAAATAACAATTTACAGTAGGTGCTAAAGGAACAAAAATGGAATTAAATTACCCGGTTTTGTTTATGTGTGTTTTTCCCATCACAGAGAAATGAGTGATGACCGAGCCTTTTTGCAATGTTTCCCCAGCCTGTAAATATAGCACAGGCCCCATGGTTTGTCGAGGGCGAGGATGGCTGGAGCTGCGGCTACAGTGAGGGCGAAACAGCTACTATTCTTAATGTCAAATGAACATGTATCCGCACTTTATCATCTCTGACTGCTCCTTATTGCTAAATCCCGAGCAGGCAGGCTGTGCTCCCTTTTCTCCTTTCTCATTGTGTTCAGTTTGAGCCGAAGCCCTGCTGAGGAGGGAGCAGGACTGGGGCAAAATAAATGACATGTCCTACATCTCCCTCTTTAGGTATGTTTTCACAAAGCCCTTTGTGTGCACATGAGTTTGTGCGTAGAGCTATGTTTGTCTTTTGGTATCCTCCCTCAACAGACAGGGCCCTCTCACTCACCAACATGTGTTTCTGATTACAATCCTGCATTCCTCTCTCTTTCCCCAGTTGGCCACCAGAGCGTCACGTCTCTCTGCAACTGCTGGCGATGGTGCGGTATCCCAAGAAGCCGCAGCGGACAGCGTATGATGATGCTTCCCATGCCCATCCAGCCGTTTGTCTATTTGTCTGTCTGAGGAAGCTACATTGTTAAAAGATGGTAATGTAATAAGCTGACCTCTTGACCTCAAAGTAGCTGCCATGCAATCTCCTTTTCATGCTGGATGATATGTTAAGTGTGTTCTGGACAGCTTGTCAACAAACACATAGGGCGGGCCAATAAACGGCACGCACTGCGGTTGTTGTAACCCCAGCAGGGCAAAGCACATTAATCACAGTTAAGGCGGCGACGATGATGAGGTGTTTGGTGGTTGGCTCCAAATAGCTGGTAATGGAGCGGCAGTGTGTGGAGGTGTCTTGCTGTTGGTTCCATCTTGAATGTGAATAGTTGTCTGACAGATGCAGCAAAGGCCAAATAGCAACCTGGCTTCGAGTCGACTGCCCTGCTAGTGACTCTGTGAGGCACTCCGAGCTCAAAGCCAACGTCGCTATGACAACATGCTCACAATGACAGTACCAATATATTGATATTAAGGGGCATTCTATTTTTTTTTTTGTACTTTAAGCAGAGGTACATTACATTAAGCCTGTGAAAACAGTAGTATGATGTCCACTGGCTCTGGAGGAGCTTTCTAAAGTTTGAAAAAATAAACCCTGATGATGTCATGAAGTCTGCTTTAGAAAGTGGAGGTGAAGAGTTTGAAAGAAGTGGCCATTTAGGAGACAGAGGAGGTCTACTGAAAGATAAAAAAGATATATTGCTGCATTATGGAAAGTGTGGGATTCTTCATATTTCGTCTCTAGTGCTTCAATTATGGCCATTCCTGCTTTCATGTGTTTATTTTGATCCTCTCAACTTAATGGAAGTGCAATACTTTTTTTTTTTTTTTACATCCCTTAAAAAAAGAAAATGCTCATCATGTAGTTCAGGTTGAAATTTCAAACCAACAGATCACCAAAGTTATTACAGTTCATCTTGGGATATTTGATTTTCTACATTTCAATGCAATTCATTCAGTAGTTGTTTAGACATTTCACTCAAAACTACAAATACAAACCTGATTGTGGCACTCGAGGAGTCAGGGAGGGTCAGGAGGCCTCCAAAGTCATTAGGATTCATCCTCTTCTGACCATAAATGTCTGCATAAATTTTCATGGAAATCCGTGAAACAGTTGATGAGATATTTTAGTCTTCAGTCAGTCAGTTCACAATTTTAGACTGACTGACTGACAGACAACGTTGCTGTCCCTAGAGCCTAAAGTCCAGCTAGCAGCTCTGTGAGGTTGTAATTATTTGAGCTAAATGCTAAAATCGACATTGTATCAAGCTCACAACAACAACAGTGACATGCTGATGTTAATGTTTAATAATGTTTACCATGGACCAAATTTCATTACAGTCCATACAGCGGTTGTTGAGACCAAAGCAGTGGATCAATTAACTGACAAACTGACTTTACCATTCCAACAGCCATGCTACTTGCACAGCAACACACAAACAAACAACACAAAAAACAACAGTATATGTACATGTACATGCAGTAATTTCATCCACAGAAATGAATCAGTGCTGTATGTGTGTTGCTCTTTGAGAATCCTTGGAGTGTTATTGACCCGACACATCACTCATCACACCGTGGTCGGCACATATTTTCACACTGTAGAATTTAATATCCGATTATTTATATTGAATTGAGGAATAGGTTACCTAGTTCATTCAATTCTGATACTACAACTGCAGTGACATTTAGGAGAGCAATTATTTTCAGATCTGTAGTTACCCACTGCGGCTGAGATGCAAATAAGCTGATCGAAATCCCCGCACGGTCCAATATTTAATATTTAAGTCGTGCCAAAATGATGAACCTTGGCACTCAGTTCAGTTGCAGAGGAACTCGGGGGGGGGGCACACATGCAGATAATATTTTGCTTTTTCTCTAAAATGACACCTCCGAGGGTCACGCGTTGCCTGCGGCGTTTGGCATTCCAGGCAAGGCCAGGCTGCCTTACCAGGCAGAGCATGCCCGTTGCAAGGTCGGCACACGTGGGCGATCAGTTTCATGGTGAATACCAAATGTAAAAGCGCATCCAAACCCTGAGAGATGAGACAGGACATTAAAGCTACAGTCCCCGGAGGAAGGAGGAGGATGAGGATAACGGGGAGGGAAGAGCATCGGGGGAGAAAAAAAAACAGGTGGCAGCACTTCAAAGCAAGGAAGTTTTATGAATTATGGGAGATAATGTGACTGCTGACTTCTGCAGGGGGTCCCAGTGGTGCCTGGTATCATTCTTTATGGACAGTATAACACACATTTTTTTCTTTTCGACATTTTACACAGCAGTAAATAATATACATTCCCATGCTATCTGAGGAGTAAAAATAACAGCCCTGTCTTCTTGGAATTATTCCTGCAATGATCTCAGTTAATGTGCCATCATTTTTTAGATAATGAAATCATTTCCTCTTTCCGCAGACTGAATTAAGTGACCAGCAGCCAAAGAGAATTAAGTGACTCATCCCTCACAAAAGAAATATAATGCGTCCTTATCCACGTAATTCAATTGCAATATCTATCCATTAGTGCTACTGTAGGACTAATAGTTTTTTCTTGAATAGGCTGTTATTATTGTTATTAGTAGCGCTATTATATATTAGAAGATCATCTTCTAAAGGCTGGAAGAGAAGATGTGCTCAAACACAAAAGTATGACAAGCGCTAGATGACACTATGTGTGAAGAGGGCTTATTGTTGCGATGTGAATGTACAGCGTGGAAATTACATGTCGCAGACTTGATGTGTGATTCCATGTGACTGGGCAAAGATTATTTATCGTGGAGCAGAGCATTCTCTGGAGGAGGTTTCAATCGGGGCTGTCTAATCACAAGGGATGTGAGAATACAGTATGTGGATTTAATAAACCACAGGGACCTGGGAAAGTGAATAATGAAAAAAGATGAACAATGAGTTTAGTCATTTGGATAATAATATTAATTCATTATTATTTTATAATAATAATAACAATAATAATAATTATTATTATTATTATATGTACAAAAGTGTTATAACACAAAGACTTACTTAAGTGCTATTGTCAGTATACTAACATGCTCAGAATGAAAATGCTGGTGTTTAGCAGCCTTTGTGCTTTCACTCTCGATGGACATCAGAGATCTTGCCACCACTGTACAGAGCGACTTCTTCTGATTCTTGCAGCGTGTGTATGATGCTTTCATAGTTTCGATCTATGACTCGAAAAAAGAAGTCTGAAGTTTGTGGCAAACTGTGTCTATAATGTGACAGGATAATCAAAAACTTGGATGCTGATTGGTTCTGTTCAGAGTGTATTGTCTGGTTATATCTGAATAATGGATTCATATTCGTTTACATCCCTAATGTATAATCTGGTTGTTCACAAACAATTAATTATTTATGAGCGAACTAGTTATTATTTATCAATCAGTAACAAATAATGCTTTGATGCTAAAGGACTTCCTAATAAATTTTCTGCTCTCAACTACACTGGGGTTCCATAATACATTGATTTGTTGGTGTATTTGTTTAACATGTCTTGTACAGTTGTTTACGATTTCTCAACCTCGACTCTAAAGTGGAAACTCTCCATCATGTACAAACATTCATTATGCTTACCAGCTTTGAGCTTCAACTCTGAGGGATATTTCTAATCCTCTGTGAATGTGCTGTGAATGTATTCACAAATCGTCTGCTTAAGTTTGAAGCCCTACTCCAGGTTGCGACAAATAATGGTGGGTAACTGAGGTTAGCGAGTCATTTGTTACAATTAGGATGAAGAAAAAAACATACATACACATATGTATGTATATGTATGGTGACTCGGTGAGTGGAATTGGTTTCAGTCAATCAGTCTATTTTGTATTTGTTCATCTCCTGCTGATACCTATGGAGAAATAGATGAGGATGATGGATGTTAAATGAAAATAATGGATTACATTTTGGTTGCTTTGGTTTACATTTTCCTCCAGTGGTCATCTGAGTTTGTTCCTGTTTCTCCTTGAACAGCTTTGGATATACTGGATGATGGGTTTACTGCATAAATCATGTAACACAAACATGACCACCTTTTTTTTCTCCAAACAAATAGCTGTCAGTGTGATGTCTTCCTTTCATTCTAATGGAAGTAGAGAGATTGAAACTGGGTGATTGTATGTACGTGCCTATGCATGACTATTCATTTGATGAATGCATATACTCTTATGTGTGTCATGATGTGTGTGCAGTGCATCTCCAAGTGGAATCTGACATCTTCCTTTACAGTCTGATTTGATCTTGGCTCAGATAGGAGACACAGAGCTCATCCCCTGCCGCTTTGCCTCTGTTTCTATGGAAAACTTGTCAACATAAAAATACGTGACTAAATAACAGGTGCAAAATACAGAGCCTGTGGTTTCAACATTCAACCCCCTGGACTGTTTCCGCATTTTATGATATTGGAGTCTTGATCCAGAAAGGAGTGAACTGCAGACAGTGTTCCAACAAGGTTGAGTCTACAGCCTCTGTGTTGTTGTGTATTGTAAAGAAAATCAGAGTACAAAAAAGATTTTGACAAGTAAAAGTGACCTGAGGATGGTACTAGAAATACAAAAAGAAAAAGCCAGAGGATCACACAAGTCTTGAGGCTACAATGACTGGGAACCGTGAATGTCACTGAAATCAAAAACCTCATAATAGCACTAGATGAAAAGTCAATGGGTCACCAAAGTCAGTAAGCTTTAACCTCTGGTGACCTGTGGTACAATATTAATCCATCTAGTAGAAGGCCATATTTTACTGGATGATTAAAATTTGTCCCGCTTGTAGCATTATAGAAAAATTCAGAGGATCGCCAAAGCCAGAGTCCTTGTCTGGACAGCAGGAATACTTGTACCAAATTTCATGGCAATCCATTCAATAACTGTAGAGACATTTCACTAAAAACCAAAAATTACAACCTCGTGGTGACTCCTCGAGTAAATAAGGATCCAAAGTCAGGAGGCTTTAATCTCTGTGGTCCATGAATGTCATACAAAATTTCACGCCAATCCATCCAATATTTGCAAGTGCTGGGCCGACCAACTAACTTAAAGACTGACTGGGATAGATACATTTGATTTACACGAGCATTGAGTTCTAACTAAATACTCTGTACAAGAACCATCAAGGTTTTGGAATTCTCTCAATTCCCAGTGGGAAGCTGGAGCTCAGTCACACTGTCAAGTCAATAGGCAGAAATTTCAGTGGATTTCAATTATGTCCTTTATTGGGTTGCTACAGGACTTTGGCATCCCTGTTCTGTAGATATTCCAGTGCTGTCAATTTGGCTGTCAGAACATTAGCGGCTGACGCTCATCTCTGATTTTTGGCACCCTTGGAGGCAAGTTCTCGGAGAAAATGAGTTCATTTGGTTCCATTCATTGTTCTCTTCCTCCTTACAAGTCTTCCAGTCCCTTCTGCTGAAAAGCCCCTCCACAGCATGACGCCACCGCCACCATGCTTCACAGTAGGAGTGCTATTAGACGGGTAATGAGCCGCCTGACAGAGAGCTTTGTTTTATGGCTGAGAGTTCAGTTCCCATTTCATCAGAACAGACTCTTCTGCCTCTTGCTCCCGTCAAGAGTCTCTCAAGTGCCGTTTTGCCATGTCCATGTCCTTACCCCTTCAGCTGGAAGTGGCTTCCTTCTGGCTATTCTGCACTACAGCCTGGATTCATAACATGCTGTGGTCACTGTGGTTCTTCCAGCAACGTCTCTCATGGCAGTCAAACAGATATGTAGTTCTGTCAGACAGCTTCTTGGATTTTTGGTTTACCTCCCTGATTGAGGTCTTTCTTGGCCCGGCTGTTCAGGATGGACAGACGACCAAGAGGAGACTGGGTCTGTCCCTGTTTCACGTTTCTTCTCCATTTGCAACTGTCTAATGCTGCTGGGTTGTTCTGAGAGAGTGACATATAAACTGCTAGAGGCCTTCCTCCAGGTGGTTTAACCTCTTCACACTTGTGCATCGGAACTCTACTATCAATTCACAGAGCTTTGTGATAGAATTCCTCCTTTGCTATCCATTTTTTAGATCTTATGTCAGCATTGAAATTGTTCCTGTCATGACCACTGGGGTATGTCACACAGATTTGGCACATAGCTCAACAACAATAAATTAAATCAATTTTAATATCCGGTGTAAAGCCACAAAGTGTTAAAAAAAAGAAAGAAAATCAAGGTGCTTGAATATTGAGGTGTTGTATAGCCATCCCAGGTGTGGCACTTTTTCCTGGCAAGGATTAGATCCACCACTTCACAGAGCGAATAGTCGGCTCATTCAGAGCTATTCTGAGGAACAGGAGCCGCCACTGGAGGATTTTATTGGCCATAGTAGCCACAACATTTCTAGTAAAGAAATTGAAATCATGACCAAGGTAGCAAATGTTGATCTAGCACCCAATTAAAACACTTGATAATGGAGTTTCATTTACATTGAGAGCTCAGCATAGCCAAGCTCATTTTAACCCTTGAATGCAAGTAAACATTTGCTACCGAGGAACTGCTGCATGATAACTACCGAGCTCTGCGATGATGGAACTGCGACCTCAAGAAGGTTGGCAAATTCTGTTTGAGCATCATGCTGAGATCAATTCTAAAGGAGCTTTACAGTAATCATAAAAAGATGGTGGCCTCGTTGATTTTGCCTGCCATGACACGTATTGTATCAGTGTCACAGCATGTGGCCACCGCGTGTTGGCAGTTGTTATCGACTGACAGAAGAATTCAAAAACTGTCTCTCATAACAAATCATGTAAGATGTTAATCTCCATTACAACTGTGTTAACAGAAGCTTACAAGTGCTGCGTTAGTAAGAGGTATAGAGTGTTAATGAATATGGTTGATGGAATTTATTAGGCATACTGTATGTGTGTGTGTGTGTGCGTGTTAATGTGTAGTGCAGTGAGCAGATGAGGCTGTGTGTGAGGCCCGCGCTGCTCTTTTCTCACACTTGTTCCTGTTCTTATTTTATCTTTCCTCAGAGACCTCAAACATGCACTGCCTTTCCCCCTCAGGAGTGATGAGAACTCAAATTAATTACGAAAGCCAGAAGACCATGAAGACCAAGACCACCAGTAGACATGTGCATATGTTGTCTAGGGTGTGTGAGTGTGTGAATGTGCAAGATGTAAGTTCGGCAAGTGTGGTCAAAGCGTACTTTGACTATTCGAGTGTGGTTTTCAATTGTGTGAAAAGGCGTGTGTGTGTGTGTGTGTGTGTGTGTGTCAGGGCCTGACCAGTCGGCAGCCTGTGCCAGGTGTGATTTCATTCTCGCAGCAGTCACGGGTCTGTGAGATCGCTTTAGACACAGCTTCTACCACCCACTGGCAGAAGATGGTGTGCTCCGCCCCTCCCAGGCAAAGTGTGTGTGCAGGTGGGTGTCAGTGTACAGTATATCGAGTATGTGTGTGTGTGTGTGTGTGTGTGTGTGCGCCATTGTCACCTTGTAACTGTGTTATTTAGGCTGTATTTCATCCTGTGTTCGATCTGCCCGCAGGCGGTTGTGTGTGTTTGCTCATATGTGGACAAAGACTCATGTTTGTCTGTATCGGTGAAGTTGTACAAGGACGAAAGTGTTGTAGTCTGTCCATTAGTGTGGAGGAGGGACCAGAGGGAGGCCCTGGGGCTTTTACGAGGTCAGCTTCCTGCAGAGTGGAACAGTTAGAGGGAGATAATAATGGCCAGGTCAAGATTCAATTATTTGCCTGGGGATTAACCTTATGGGGTCTTTAAGGAAGGTCAGCGGGTGGTGAGGGGTTTTAGGCTTCTGAAACAGAAGCCACTACAAAGCACTTTTATTATTGCTAAGTCCCCTGATCATAAAGATAGGGAAGCTGCCACTCCAGGACAGAGCTACAGGTCAGTCAGATTGGCTGTAGTTTTAAATTAAAGATAGTTAGTGATTTTGGAGCAGCACAGCCCACAGAAAAGAGTGAAAATAAAATGAAGTTCTGCTTTAATCTGGGGTTCCAAGGGCAATGAGATATCATATCTATCTTGTCATGTAAGGACACCAGGCCTGTGAGTCATTTGTATCAATAGTTCATTATTTAAAACGTGGCTCCTTGTTACATGAGCTGTCAGCAGAAGACAAATGTAACTTTGACATTCAAATAATCAAATGAATATGTTGGAAATGTGACATGTTTGTTATTGATATTTCGTAGTGTT
This sequence comes from Centropyge bicolor, assembly GCA_037975185.1. Classification (NCBI taxonomy): domain Eukaryota; kingdom Metazoa; phylum Chordata; class Actinopteri; family Pomacanthidae; genus Centropyge; species Centropyge bicolor. The sequence continues at coordinate 833,291 of JBBMOC010000006.1, read as the reverse complement.
AGGCCATACGAAAAAGTACCAAAGTAGCTTTTCCTTTCTGTACAGTACTGATTCTGTTATTACTGGCAATGTTGTGAATTATTGTAACGGACTGAATGACATGTTATTCTATGAGTGTCACTCTTCACAGATTTTTGTAAAGTTGCAGGACAGGACTGTTTAAGTGTAACTACCGAGATTTCCCAGGTGTAAGAAAACATGCTGTCAGCTTATAGGCTGTCAGGCCTGTCAGTCATGTCCCCTGTTCTAACAGTGATTTGTGTGAGATAGCATGCCTGTGATTGGCAGAGAAGGAATGGGCTTTGTATTTCCTGCTTGTTTTGGAAGAGGGAATTAGGCCACCTTCAGACAGACTCTGTGTGGGAAAAAAAAAAAAACTCATTCTTTTGACTGAAGTTGGTCCATCATTCAATCAATGGGCCCTGTGGCAAAAGAACACAAGGCCGACCAGCAAACAATGCGACCTCGTCCATATGCAACACCATATTCTTAGTGTTTACCTCGCGATCATCATGACAAAGGATAAAATGATTGATTTAGATAACTTTCCAAATAAAATCCTGTCTCATATTATTATAAACAACTGTGCAGTCTTGCAGCATCTATTAAGCTTTCAAACCCATGGATCTGTTACTCCAGCTGGACCTCCTGGATTGTATGTCATTTCCCCACCAAACCTTGGTTTAAACACCTGGCTGATTTTGGTCTCAACGCCTGTTTAATCTATTTGCAGGAGTGAACTGTTTTTCTTGTTTGCTGTAGGCTGCAGCTCACAGTTGCCAGCGTGCTGTTTGCTAATAAATTGTCAGTGAAGGCCAGTAGCATCTTGCGTTTTCCCGCTGAAGGACGCTACATTATTTAGTGATATTTGATTTACCCGTCTTTTTCATTAACCCTTCTCTTGCATTTCGGGTCAAAAGTGACCGAGTGACTTTATTTTTAATCATAACTATTGTGTTTTTCATCCAATTGCCTCAAGACTTTATGTTATCCTCCACACTAGGCCTCTGAACATATACAATTGATGATCACCACTTACATTGAATTTTGAGTGATTTATTCAACAGTGTACCTCCTATGATATTTCGGGTCAAAAGTGACCGCCATAAGAAATGAATGGGTTTGGGTATATTAAGCTCATCCAGCAGATGGAAAACATCTCTACACACACACACACACACACACACACACACATACACACACACACTCTCTCTCTCACTCACACGCACACACACACACACACACACACACACCAATTGACTCCAGGTTACGGGAACCTCTCACTTTCTCGGGCGATATGATAGAATGTATCATATCATCTCACAGGTGCAAGCTCTAAAGAAAAACCCCCTTCTTGCACTAAATGCCCCTCCCTTTCTGTCTCTCATGCATATGTATTTGTGCCTTGCTCTCATTTGACTCATTGATGAGGTGATTTTCTGCCAGAGAGGTCAGAGACTCCAGTCGTCCAATGACGCCTTCCCTACACACCAGCCTCTGCCAGTCTGGTAAAGAGAGTGCAGAACTCTCCAGACACTCCCCCAACAGCCCCCTGCCAAGGTCAGAAAAGGAAGAGGTGCGAGCTCTGTGCTCCTTGAGACAGAAAAACTAGCCAGGCCTGTCAGAAGTGCCATGCCTACATCTGCAAGGAACATTCCACCACAACTGTGCATTGACAACTATGTGTGTGAATACACACACACATGCATGCACACACACATACACAGACACACACAAACCATGTTGATGTTCTGTTGTGGTCTTTTTTTTGAATATTTCTTTTTCAGTAAGTGTTCATTGATGAAAACAGTATAAGTGTCTTCTTTTATATTCATCACAGTGAATGCAGTCAATGCTAAACTTGATGGGCCGACCGGTGCGTCCGGACTATATACTGACCAAACACTGGCTTACCTGTATCAAATCTATACATCCCATACATCATTGGAACGGGAAGAATCTCAGCTACAACACTAACTAAAGCTTTTCCATCTCCAGTAAACACACCCTACATGGCAAGCATTTTTATAGAATACAGTAATGTAGAGCAAACGCTATCTTTGAACTTACTCCAAAATTAGAACATGAAATTCACCCCTGGTGTCATTCTGTCTGACACCCCTTGATTCTACTTGCTTTGACTGTTCAAATGAGATGTCAACCATCAAAATTGGATAAGGGGTTCCAGAGTTATCACCTTGCAAAACACACCGGTCACTTTTGACCGGAAATGTCATGGAAGGGAGGGTAAAACAAATGCAAGAGGAGGGTTAATATGATGAATGACCTTCATTTCTTTTGTTATTTCATTCCGCAAATTATCCACACAGAGATAAACCCATGTGGATGTTATCACGGATGTTTTATTAATTTAATTTCCAGAAATTCGTCTACATCACAATGTATGTTGATTGATTATGATGATGATGTGATAATGATATTTGGCAAAATGGAAGATATTTTCCATATTGCCTACGCATACTATGAAAGGATAATTACAACCGGTTTATTACAACCTGCATCTTATTTTGGTTGGTTTTATTTATTTTGTTTATATTGGTTGTGGTAACTGTTCTCACTAAAGTGACTGGTGGCATAGGAAAGTCTGAGGAGCGAGTGGTTTTGTAAATGTCAAATGATAGCATTGAGTGAATATTTTAATCAATAGAGTTCCCTATTATACAGTAAGTTTCTGTATAATTTTCTTAATTTTCCTATAATTTACTTCAGTGAAGTAAAATGAGAAAACTGTATTCTCTGCACACAAATCCTAAACCCTCTCTGGAGACCATCACATTCAGCAAAGGGAAGAGTGTGGTTAACCATACAGCCAAATGCAGTTTCTCCTCTAATGCAGAGGGGACTGCAGAGCAAAACAAATTGTAAAATGACAAGCACTTGTCAGTTGATAAACAGTTGATAAAGTACATCCAAGTACAGCCAGGAGATCATTCTATGGAGTGTTCAAATCCACTTGGGCTCACACCAGAATCACTGAACAAACAATAAGAATCTAAAACTTATATCAAAAGACAGAGTATCTATAACTTACAATCCACGTTTCTGTACAAGGTCACTGATGCTTATTTTGACAAGCTTCTCTCTGCTGCTGGTGCACAGTTTGCCTGTCTGCTGACACTCAGGATGTCTGGAGCCTTCTTTTCCAGAGGATATTTCAGCTGAACAGTCAAGTCCATCTACAAAATACAAGAACAAACAAAGCCCACGGTGACCTGGAACAGGGTGCATACACTCCTAGAGCAGAATTCGAAACATCAATTTCTTCACAAGCAGAATATGTCAGATATAATTTGTTAGTGTAAAAAAAAATTGCTTGAATCTTGTGGCCTGCTTGGAGACGGGAGGCTCGCCTGGATTTGCAGGATAAATGTGGGTGTGGAAACTGAAACATCACAACTTTTCCCTCTGTCAATAAGTTAAGTTAATAACACATTTTTAATGCACAAATCAGACTGTGGTTGTTGTGGGCGGTTTCCAGGTGAGAATGTACGAACAGCATCCTCTTGAAAAAGTCAAATACTGATCTAAATTTTGAACACCCATGTTACGATTAAGCAGAATTACCCTTTAAGATGAGATGACCTCACTGTATTATGGACAGTTTGTGGACAATACAGTTTTGACCTGACCCTAATACCATAATATTACCCTAACCCTTAATATTACCTTCTGCCATTATTTGCCAGTCATCAGTCGGGCTACATTGAAAGCAAGGGCATTGCTCTTACATACATTAATATATGACTTTGCCAACCAAGCCAGCAGGAGCACCACAAACACACACACATGCACACATGCACACACTCGCACTTACACCCTGTATCTATCACAGCACAGCGTTGTGAGATGAAAGATGAGACTGTGAACTTCACAAGAGAGGAACACTCATACCATCAGAGGCGGCCAATTGATGCGAGTGAATTAATCATCTGCAACTCGCTATCCAAAATACCTCTGTATGAGCTAATGGAAGAACTCCTGCAGCATGCGGAGAGAAATTAATGCGTTGATGAGCAATGTCCCAGATATTTACAGGCCAAATCCACGACCGCAGGCTGCCTCACTACCTGCCTGTCAGCCCCCGCGTCATCCGGTCTGTTTTTCTGTCTGTCTATTTCTGTCCGTCTCCCCTCGTCTCGCTCTTTCTTGCTCGCTCAATGAAGTCTTGGCTGAGAGTATGAGAGATGAAAAGAAAACAAAATGCCTTTTGATCCAGCAGCCTCGTGTTACAGCTCTGTCAAAGAGCATTACCCTGATAACCCAACCAAAAAAAAAATCAGCCACGGGGTATCAAAGCCAAATATCCAGACCTTTAATGCACAGACTATTAATGCACAGGCACAAAGTATGGACAAGCTCACTGAAAAGAAAAGCAGCAAAACAGACACGACATCCCTGCCAAGTGCATTTTTCATTTTGTTTTCTCTCTTGGTCATTTTTCTTTCTTCATGTTTCCTATAGCCGGCAGTACAAAGTCATCTGAATTCAGCCAACAGCCTTTTCAGCTAAGATTGCTCTGATCAAATAACTGTGAACTGCACGCAATGTTGCATTGTTGGCAGTGATACTGTTTCATGTTTGACATACTCACTGCGAGGGGAGACGATATTACCCTCCTGTTATGCGGAGAGAACGGAAGAAAATAACGCCGGGACCTTTGAAACTGCCAGGAAGATGAATTTACTTCACTCCTATGAGAAGCACATCTTCTGTATAACCTTGTTTCAAACTCCAGCACATTTGAATTTCCTCTCCTGGCTCCCACACATCTTTCTGGACTATCTTTGGGCCAAAAAGGTGAGGTCACCTCAGATTTAAGTTATTTACAAACACTAGCAGACTGTGAGCGACAACGCTACAGACTGAAGTGTTTAGGCGTTTTTGTTTTCTAAAGAGTGTGCTCAGCATGTTTGCATGAGAAGTCCTTCAGCAGCCAAGTGATTTTAAAAAGCACAACAATTCAACCCTGGTTCTCTATTGGCTTCCATGCCTTGTTACAGTGCACAAAAGCTTGATTGTAGAAAGAAATGCAGCGTTTAAAAAAAAAAAAAAAAAAAAAAAAAAAAAGGCCACCAATTATTTTCAAACGCACTTTATCTGAGTCCACACTTTGGCCATACTCGAATGAATGAACTGCTGAGGAGTTTTTGCAGAGCAGGCAACAACAAGAGAGAGAAGAGTTGAGCAGTTTCGGGGAAAGAATAATGCCGGGGTGGAATAAGCAGTTGGAGAGGCACAGACTGGTGCTACACGAGCACAGAGTTTGAGTATGTAGCAAATAACACAGTGGACTGTTTTGTTTTGTTTTTTAATCCATTGCTGACATTTCTGTCCGGGCATCTGGTCAAGTCTTTGCTTTCAGGAGCCCTAAAGGCACAACCGCAAATATGCTATTTCACATTTTTAGACGATTCTAAAAGACAACACCATTTCACTTTTTATTGGATATTTTAGAGTCGAGAGATGACAAGAAATGAGGGGAGAGAGAGGTGGGGAGCGAACACAAAGTCCCCTTGCCAGATGTGAAACAGTGATGTGGTGGTTCATGACGTCCTCAAAAAGATCAGAAATAAGCTTTTTTCCCTTAATGATAAAACATGTTAACAGCTTTGAGTTTGATTACTCAGTAGACAGTTTAATTACCCCCGCCAAGGCGGTTATGTTTTTGCCGCTGTTGGTTTGTCTTTTTGTTTGTCTGTTTGTTTGCAACATAACTCAAAAAGTTATGGACAGATTTTGATGAAATGTCAGGAAATGTCCTTTCTGGGACAAGGAACAAATGATTAAATTTTGGAGGTGATCCGAAAAACTGCCACTACGGAAATGTTGATTTTCGGGTATAACTATTAAACTAAAAATGATATTGATGCGATTCCAATTGCTAAGGGTATGTTTTTATGGTCCAGGAATCCATTGAAATAGATAAATCAAAGGTAGGACTAATATTTTGGGGTGTAAGTATTATAAACTCACGGCAGGGTCAGGTCCAGAAAGGTCAAAATGCAATCTTCGAGGAGCAAGAAAACCAGATCAAAAAGAACAAACAGCAAGAGCATGAAGAACAGGACTAAGAACAAGAGAAACACAACTGTGAACAACAAGAAGCACAACAAACAATCCGGCAAGGGCATACTGAAATGGACTGGCTTTTATAGAGTCCCTAAAGGGGGGGGGGGGTACAATTTTCTGTTGTACTTTGTTATTGCCTTATCCTCTTAAGAGTGATTTTGAGTTTCGCCTTTTTGCATTAAAGATCTTTTATTTTGAAACTTTCGTCTTGTGGTGCTGCATTTGGGTTCAGATCATAGACTGTATAAAATATGGACGTAGTGTCCGTGACGTCACCCATAGGTTTCTGAAGAGCAGAAATGAAGCAAATCGTAGTGCGTAGCCATCTTGGTAGCCTACCTCCGGTTACTCCAAATATGGACAAAGAGGTGGAGCGAGGGCGGAGCTGAGGCGGGTCGAATGAACGCTATTGGCTGAAAAAAAGCCGCTGAAAAAAGCCGCTTTATTCGAAATAATCAAACTAGCTACGGCTAACCAGCTAGGTTAAATGCTAAATAGCGTTGCTAGCCGGCTAACCCCACGACGATCTCTTTCCGAAACTCAGTGACTAGAATTAGCCGGGGTGTCGCCCTTTAGACCGTCAGTTCATAGCTGTCAATCAAAGTGGCGCCACTTAGATTGACAGCTATGAACTGTGCATAATGATGTATGCTGTATATTTTAAACGAACGCCTTATAAAAAAATTCGCCCCCCCCAGAGTTGTCATGGAGTAGAAAAACAGCTTATGAGACTAGAGCCATGTTTTGAACCAGGCTGTAAATATGTTTTTTTTCTGTCGTAAAGTCGGACATTTTAACATGGGGCTCAGATCGGCTCAGATGTAATTGACTCCCTTCTGCAGCCTGCTCTAGCGGTTATTCGAGGAACTGCAGCTTTTTTGCACTTCCGCATTGGCTTCATTTTTCAGTGCCGGAGGTTGCCGCTTGGTTCAGATCAGACTCAGGCCTTGTCAGATAGACTGCAGCTGGGAACACAGGTGATGAGATGAGATGAGAGGATCTGGTAGGAGAGGTGAGGCAGAGGCAGGGTAAGTGGACAAATACAGAGACCAAAGGTGAAACACTATGGCAGGTGAATAGTGACAGAACTTGAACAAGACAAGACTACACATGACAAGACTACAACATGACAAGACTAGAAGAATAAAGACATGATAAGAACCAAACAGATCGAACTAAAACAGAGACTGAAACTAAGGCAGAGGACAGAACCAAGACACAAAACTATGACCGAACACAGCAGGACAAATACAAGACATAAACAGGACTAAGGCAAAACAGGGGACTATGACAGGACAGAGACGGACTGGAACTGAGACAGATGGGCAGGAAGACAGGAAAAACAAGAGCTGAACAAAAACTGAAACAAAACAAAGGCCAAATTGGCCTAACTATGACAGTAAGTCGCAATAAGCTGGGGAAACTGTGCTGCTTGGCGGAGGTCTGAGCTCTCAGAGTGCTTTTCTAGTTTGTCCTGTGATTGGCTGACTGGTTTGGTCTCTATTTAATCTTTCTCTATTGTACATGTTTTCTCACAGCCCGACCAGTTGATGTCAGGAAGAAAAGGTGAACAAGCCTTTTTCCATTTTGCCACATGACTCTCAGGTCACTTTCACACCTGTAGTTTGGTTCCTCCAGTTCACGCCTGTTTTGTGTTCACACATATTTTTACGAGCCAGCCTACAAGAGCAATGAACCAAGGGGTGTAATAAATGACGTCATATACACTGACAGTATGATTGTTCAGCTTTGGTGATGTCATCCTGTATCATCGGTGCTACATGGATTCATGTGGGGAATCAAATTCTGGTGACTGACAACACGTTATACAGCACAGTACAACATCTCACATGTGGACATCTCAAAATAAGCAGATTTAATAGCAGTTTAGCTTTAGTACAAATGCTAAAAACACATATCTACTATTATATTCTGTAATTTTCTGCGGCTGGTCTGCCCATTCAAACTACATTGGTTTGGAAGCCACAACAAACTTTTTCCAGGCAGTCTCAGCCAGGTAGTTTAATTTTGTGATTGTGATATTTTATGATATTGTTGTTTGTTTGTTTTTTATATAAATTTAATGTGATAATGTTGAGTCTTCTCTGTCAGGCTGGGTTTACTGACCTGGCTCTGCTTTGTAAAAACAGGCCTATGATAATGGAATATAAGCTGAGCAGTAATCATATATCATCCCAAAGCTGCTGTGGGTTATTTAGTGACCGCCCAGTGATTCCTCCCAACTTCCATACACTCCAGGGGCTTGGTTTTCCTGCCTGTTACTGGACCCGACAACACCATGTAATAGTTCCTTACCGTCCCACAGGAACCCAGTCATACCCCCTTTTCCTGCTTGAGAGAGTAAAATAGTGTTCAGGGACCGCAGGCTGCAACTTGTGAGCGCAAACTTAATTTAAATGACAGCAGCCATTATTAGTTTGATGAAATAAATAAATAAGTCACCTCTCACATCATGATGTCAGACAAATCAATGATGTATGTCCAACATGGCCAATTAAAGATTTAATCAAAACATCACTCACATGAATGATGGTGTGGCATTGTATTAACACTGTGGCCACTGGGAGGAATGATTTGCATTTTACTAGTTGTTGATTGCTCACACTAGTGTCCAGAGCAGGAAATTAGGTTTTTATAAACACAGACTGTAAGCTGCCACTCTATTACTCTCAATGAGTAGAGATGGATCAAGTTCAAACATATCTTTACTCTATCTGAACTCTCTGAAGCTGTTACATCATCTGCCCTAATCTGTCACTGTGGGTCTGTGCTGCTGCTGTTGCTGAGGCAGCAGGCCATTAGATGTGTATTACTTTTTTATTGCAACACTTCTACAGCAAATAATCACAAATGAGCAATTTTCTACATTTTATTTTGTGTTTGGTTTCTTGGTATCTTTTCAAACTTTGTATGGAAATGCAACATGTTCTCACTCCAAGCTCGTCAGATAGGGCAGCTTGGTCATTGGCCCTGTGCTTCAAACTATGATGCTCTATATACCCGACTCTGTTTGGCACAGGTTGGCAATAATAACTTTGCAATGTCCAATTAGATTTTCAAAATAAATCTTTGTGAGGGCAATAATAAAGCCATGGCTAATGCTGTGAAATGGTTGCAGCTTGATGAGATCTAGGCAACAAAACCACTGGGTTATTTAGGAGTGAATACTGGTTAGTATGTATGTTAGATAACTTCACTTATACACACAAGTTAAAATGAAGTCAGCATTGACTTTTCGTTTTACACAAGACACACACCCTGGTCTCCTGGGTGAAGGTCCAATGTTTGATCCATCCAACCTCCTCCATATGCAGAAATTTCTTGCGTTTTTTGTTCCATCACCTGACTTGAAACTATTCATATAGTCAGTGTACCATCTGATTGTGTGGGCAGTTATAGCAGATTACCATAGCAACAGTGGTTACATGACTTTTAAAATGAAACACAACTTAACCTTGCCCTTAGCTAACATTACTGGCAGAGATGTCACCATACTGAAATTCAAGATGTTGCTTTTAAGTTGTACAGATGAAGCAGGTGAAATCAATTTCTGGAGAAGAAATATTTTAGGGTGATGGAGGATTTTTTAAAAATATATATATATAATCAGGAGCAGAATTCAATTAGTGATTCATTATCGTTTTTCTTTTTTTTTTGGACTAAAACTAAACATTTTTGGACTAAACATACATTTTGTCATAATTCTTGTTTTCAAGGCTACTTTTTAGTTTAGTTTAGTTTTAGTCTGATTTCACTGATGAAAAAAAAAAATCAATGATAATTTTTACTGATAAAACTAATTCTGTTATTCTTCTGTTATTGTCTTCTTCTTCTTCTACAGTGGAGGCAATATCACATGAAAACTCTTCCCATAGTAATTGTGCAGGATTAGCAGTAGTTCATCATTTTCCCACTGAGTCCCACAGTATTGGCTGTGTTGAAACACCCTGGTAGCAAATGACCCGTGATTGTGTTCCGGTGCTTTGGATCCTCCGTCATACAAAATCTACAGCTGGCAAGATTGTCACATTCAATAAATGTCAATCAGAGCTCAATAGAATCCCCTGCTGCGTCTGTTATTGGCGGTGTATAATTTAATCTTTAAACATTTTTTCCACCAACAGCCAGAGTTCGAATTTTCTCATCGACTCTGGGGTCATGCTGTGGGAAGTGTTGGAATAGCGTTGCGAGCTGAGATGTCATTACTGACTCTTTGCTGCTGTTCCCATTATAAAAGATCAAGTGAAACAGCAGCTGCTTTGCTGCCTCTGGAAAGCTGTGATAATAATTGTGTGTGGTTTGAGTGTGTGTGTGTTTGTGTGGTTGGGCGAACACTCCATGAGTCTGAGAAAGAGAAGAAAGAACCATAAAAGCAGAGTTTTACTACTGATGTCAGTCGTACAGTATCATTTCACCTAAATGCATTGCTCCATAAAAGGACACAAATGTGTTCCAATATAAGCAGAAGCAGTACAAGAGTGGACATACTACACCATCCACTGACAGATGCATACCTATCAACCTATACCAGATCATCTCAAGGTCAAAGGGAATTTTTAGTGTAAGGCAATACACTCCGCCAAGCTGTTTAATATGGCGGTCATATCATGCTGAGTTAGCCTTTAAAGCCAACCACCATTACTTTCTTAGAGTGAGTGATGAGAGACCACAGTCAAAAGCATATGTAATGGCAGAGTCAGCTGAAGTCAGTCTTTCCTGTTATTGCTTCATACACTATATAATATAAATTTCACATAAACAATTATTATCTCCACCCAGATAGATTTCCCTGAAAACACATGAGTCCTAAAGGATCAAACCAAACCTCAGCTTTCTCCCCATTTCATGCCTCACACTATTTTTAAGTGACGTCTAAATAAATAATAAGAACATAATGAAATGCTGATTGGGTTGCCTGCTCCCCAGAAAGAATAACATCCAAATGAATTTGCATCTGTTAAATCCATTTTTGATTTGCATTAAAACCAACATGTTAAGTTTCCTAAGAGAACCGCACATTTTCAAAATACAGACAGGGATAGCCCTTTGAGCGATCATCCACAAAAATGCAAAAAGAATGGTTTCACTTTAAAGGACTAGTTCAGGTTTTTGGGTAACACACATTCACTTTTTACCGAGGCTTTAAACGGAGATTGATACAACTCTCAGACCTTTATGTTAAATAGGTAGCTGGAGCCATGAGCAGGTCAGGAAGGTGACAAAACCCAGCACTTCTAAAGCTAAATGGGGCCTATGTGTGGAACTACATCTTGGCCAAGTATAGTGACTAGGATGCAAAGTCACTTCATCCGGGCAAGAAATAGTACTGCATAAAACCCCTCTAAAACCACGCGAACTCTTTTTAGACTTTGTTTTTTGATTCATATAAAAAAAAGGGACATAGTATGTATGTTTATTATATTTAACTTTTTTTGTATATACCAAAGAGAAGGTTTTAATGAGGTTTTAGTTTTGTGTTCTCCCCTGTAAAGGAAAGCTGTCCACACTGATCCAAATTTACAGCTTTTTTTTCCTTACTGTATGATCCAGCAATTAAAACCCTCAAAGAGCACCTGTCATGGATGTATCCTGCTTAAACTGCTTTCTGTCCAATCTGTTGATGGGGCACCTCATAAATAAAGGAACATTTGGTTGTCTGGTAAATTGATGGTATCAGAGAGAGGCATCACAGGTTCATGTAAATGGTTTAACCCCAATAAGATTGGAGCCTGGCAAGCACCCAATGACCCGCTTAACACATGTGCATGTAAACCCTGCTATTGACTTTGTCTTAACAGGCAGTGAAGAGGCGGGCTGGCAATAATGTACTGTCAATGCTCTCCTTTAGTTTTACTAATGACATCTTTGACACGATTTTGGCTCTGTGCACTGGATCTGAAATGAAACACTGACTGTGAGGTTAACGTGCCAACTTTGAGCTTTTGAGGGTGTGCCGCCCTTGATCTGGTTTAAAGACACGCTTAGTTGGAGTGAAGTAAGAGCAAGTTAGATTTTAAAAGTATCCAACCAAAATAAATCCCATCCCCTCCCTTCAGGCCTCCTTCCAAAGCTCTCCGCCAAAACACGAGGGAGCAACTGTTGAACAGCTGACTCATGCTGGAGGTCGAGTTCACGAGGGGACGCGGTCGCAAACCATGTGTAAAGGATTAAAAATGTGTAAATGAGACACAGAGTTAAAAAGTGTTTTAAAATGGTTTAAAAGACGAACAGTGTATTAAAAATGTTGTCTATTGAAATCTGTTGAAATCAAGTTCAGTTGGTGGTACTATGGTACAGTTATTTGTTAATAGAGATTAAATAATTTATGTGTGCTAAAAATAGACACCCCTGTATTTTTTATTTATTTATTTTTTTTTATTATATTTTGTCTTGAATACTGATTTGTACGACTTGTTGCCTTACCAAAGCTATACTGAAACAGGCCAGTAGAGGGCGCATATCGCCTTTGAGGAACCTGAACCCTACAGAGGTACGCTCTGCAGAATAAATCTTGCAGACGAGCGAAGCGCAAGCTTATATTGTTTGCCTCTTTGTGTTTATATACAGGTGGGTTAATTTTCCTCAAAATCTATGTATGTACGCCAGGATAAGGGACGAGAGTATTGTGATTTGTTAGTGAAAATGTGGAATGTCTAGACTCGACTATTGTTGTTGTAAATGAATGATGTAGAGACGCTTTGCAATACTCTGCTATGCTAGGCTATTGGTAACGTGTATTAGCATATACATTAACGTATGTATGTTGTATGTATGTTTTGTTGGAATGAGGAGTATTTTGTTATTGGTATTTCTCAATGTAAGCCGAATAAATCCTGCAGACGAGCGAAGCGCAAGCTTACATTGTTTGCCTCTTTGTGTTTACATACAGACCATGGCAGCAGGGTTTAGAGCTACACGCCACCCTGACACCCCTAGGCCAGGGTGGGCAACACATGTCCAACTACCTCATGACTTATTCACGTCGGGAAAAACGATTATCATAATGAACGTAAACAACAAACATGTCTATTGTTAGTATTCACAGCTGTCAAGCCGTCATGTTGATATTGGGTCTTGTGCAACGATCAGCTTACGGTCATGTACAATGAGTGTGCAGGTAGGTGGGGTAGGTGGGGTACCTGGGGGTGATTTGCAGCTAGCACATGCAATCATTTCATTTCGGTTGGATGATATGATTGAATATGTACCCAGGCCTGCGACATCCACAGATACCAGATTCAATGCTTTATCGATTGCTTCAGGATGTAAAAAGAATTAGAATAAATATAACAAAAACGACGCAGAAACAAGCCTTGATGGCGATGTCCTGGTTAGGGAGCCTGTTCACCTCCTGTCAGACAATTAAATCATTAGCAAGGGTCCTGCAAGAGTCAGGCTGAGAGAGGTGAGGTGCAAACAGATTGAGACGAGAGTGCGCAGGGTCTTTTGCAGAGTCTGGTTGACCGTGACAGGCGTTTTGAAAGAGGTTCTTCAGGTTGGAGGACACGATGCACATACTGATGTGTTGTAGCCAGTGTACTGACCAAATGGGAACTATTAGTACTGCTTTAAAATTTGAACCAAAAAATTAAATGACTCTTAGCCCTGAAGGATTATTAAAGGAAAGACCTTGCTGAGCAAAGCTTGAGCCAAGTGAGTTTTAGAGTCGAAATAAGGGTTTTAAGATACCAAGTATAAGCGGCTAATTCAGGCGTTCTGGTGTGAGCCTATAGGAGCCCCCAGCTCGTTAATTAATCTACACAAACCTGTTTGTTGGTGTTGTGTTTCAGGGCAGTTAACGAGGTTAAACAACCTGTTAATTTTCTCTCTACTCAGAAGCACCAGCCAGGAAGCTTTTCTATTTATTTATTTGTCTGAGTTGCCTGGAAGATGATTAATCCTGTTAATTCTCTGAAAATTGAAGTGTTTAGTTTGCGACTGCAGGCTTTCCTCAGCTTGGAGCGTTGCCAGGTTAAGGGATGGAAGGAATAGATGGAGTAGTGTCGTTAACCTTTAGATGTAATGTGTTACAAAGTGAGGAATATTTCCGCATTTTTTTCCCGCAAACTCGAAAGGTCAAGCTGTCAGCGGAGCAGGCTTTATGTCTTTGCTTTACAGACAGGTTTCTTCATAAAGGGGTGGAGAGGTGGAAGTGTAAGAAAAGCTGCTGTTGACCTGCAGAGCCAGGAAGCAAAAAAACAGTCTCCTTAAAATAGAAAAAACTAACCCACTCTCGAATACTCTCGCACTCTTATAAAGCATGCAGTTTTATCATTTATGATGTTAAAGTGATGTAACATATTGTTGCTGCATCCCTCTGTCCCCCTCACCGGCTTCCACTCGTAACTTTCAGCAGCCAACAGAGAGTAGGTGTATCCTTGTTGTATTCAGTTACTGTATTCTGCAGCTGAGAAGAGCAACTCAGCAGAAAAAAAAAACAAGGCAATGTAAGGTGGGGAATGCAAATTAATGTGTCACGAAAAGAGCATGAAGGCACTGTAAAAAACATTAAGCTGCTTCAACAAGTTACTGACTAGACTGCCTTAAAGTTTTGTTAACTGAACTGCAGGGTAGAGCTGAAAAAGTTTGCTCAGTGTGTTAATGACTTGCACTGATATTAATCTCAGAGTCAATTTAACTATCCAGGTTGCAAAAAGTCAGGACATCATGTAAAACATTGTGTTTCATGACAACATTTTTATGAAGTGCACCTGAGCCAACTTAATCTCCTTATTACAATCACGTGTCTGACATAGTGTTGAACCTCTCTCCATCCTTGCTTGTGAACGACTGAGCCTTTCCAGGATGAACCTTTCATACCCAATCACGATCCTATCACCTGTTACCAATGAACCTGTTTACCTGTGGAATGATCCAAACAGGGGTTTTTGGATCCGTCCACAACTTTCACAGTCTTTTGTTGGTCCTGTCCCAACTTGTTTGAAGCATGTTCCTGCCATCAAATTCAGAATAAGCAGATATTTACAAAAATTAGCTGATGAGGTCAAACATGAAATATATTGTTCTTGCGCTGTTTTCAGTTTAGGATATGTCAAAAAAGATTTGTAAATGATCACCTTACGTTTCACTTTTATAAATAATTAAAAAATCAAATAAGTTCCACAGACTGAACAGTTTTATAGCAATATGTCAGCTTCAATAGCTCTCATCTGCTGACTCATCATACCAACCACACTCATCATTATCAACCACATAATTGTCTTCATAACACGAATACTTGGATAATTTAAGCCATGAATGTTGGAAACTATGTAAATAAGTTAACGATGTTTGTCTCACTAAAGTGGCATAGCTGTGTCTGAAATGACTCCCTTGTTTACTTACTCACAACTTTCTAGACAATAGAAAACTGTAGTTAACTCAATAATGAGCAGTAAATTGAGACTGAGATGCTTGTGACTCATTGCCATTTTGTGTCAACACTGAGAGTGCAAAATTGTTATCAAAAATACATTTGTTTCTTTGTGGGAATTTGTATAACGCATCGATTTCACACAAACTCAAAATGTCAGAACTGAGGACTGGATGTTTGTGACATGTGAAATGTAGCTGCAGCACAAGAAGTTACACAGCAAATCAATTCTTCTTCTTCTTTTATGTACTTGGCTGTAGCAGCTCTGATAGTCCTGAATGTGCTGCTTCTTTCAGAAGTTGCATAGTTTCTCTTACAAGTTCTGAAGTGGTCCTGAATGTGATAAATAGAAAATTTAAGTTGACCTGTTAATGAAATGAAAAACTATTTTAATAATTAGACTGATTATGAAACTTGTAGTGCAGAGAAGTTGCCCAAAGTAGGCATGGTTAACAATGTAAAGAAAATTCAACAAAGGAATACATAAAAGAAAAAACAAAGTCCAAAAAATAATATTTTACTACTTCCTGATTTGTAAATTATGTGCCACCTCAGATCAATGTGTTGTTCTTGTTTGTAAATCATTGATACAGACCCCTGTAAGCCTTATAGAATTTATTTGCATCATTCAGCTGTGTTTGGTGATAAGAACACTGAAATACAAAAACATCATATTCCTTGCATTTGAAACCAGACTCCACCATTCACATATGAGCAACATGTAAAATTCAGAAGAGTTTTTTTTTTTTTTTTCCAAACTGAAATCATCAATACACAGAACATCTCGGCACAAGAATTGACATAAGCCTTACTGATGAATATAGATGGGCACTGTATTCTTAATAATGCATATCTATCCATTTTCCTTCAGTGTGTAAATCATGGTTTGATGTGTTGGAACACAATAGCTAAGAAAATAGGATGTCACATACCTCTCTCTCTCTCTCTCTCTCTCTCTCTCTCTCTCTCTCTCTCTCTCTCCCCCTGTCTGGCTCAGTGGGGCCTGATCTGGCTTTATGTGTTGGACTTTGTGCACAAGCCTGCGCTGATGAAGGGTCTCGCACAGAGTGATGCAGTAATAAATAGGCGAGACCAATGTAGGACTGTCTGCCGATTGATTTTCAGAGGCGGTCCTTGTGTCATCCTTGGCTCTGATATCCTATCTGTCTCCATGTCGGCCCCCAGATACCCATCTGAGATGAAAAACCCAGACACAGTGCCATGTAATAGTGCTTTGAACCCGGGGCACTGGGGCTTTTCAATCATACCCCAGATGGAATGACTGCCTTTGCACACAGCAAAGAAGCGTCAGCATTATTTATCCTCTAACCAATGTTTCATGCCTTTGGAATTGAAAAATAAATGGACACGTTTTTGCAGCATTTCTTTAATACGGAATCACATCGCAGTGTGTCAAGATGGGCGCTTTTGAAGTAGTGAGGTGAACTCTTTTTTTTTTTAAAGAAATCCTCAGAAGTTCACCTTCATGCCCGTCTTTGTACTTTCACAAAAGACTTTCAGTCATTGTTCATCGTTATTATCTCATTCAGCTCGGCTCTGGAAACAGATCATTCACCGCGGGGTTGTTTGTGACAACTGCGAATAGGCCCGGCGTTCCCTAAATATCACTAAAGAGCTAGTTCTGTACGGACAAACCGTATTTCTCCCTGCTCAGAATGCACCCGAGACACAATGTAGCCGCTTATGTTAAATTGGATAACAGCTTAAATCAAAGTTTGAGTGAGCGCCAACAAATTAAATGAACTTACATTAGGTGCGCGTTCATAGCCAAGAAAATTACCTCTCAGTTATTCAGCAGAGGCCACTAGAGAAGTATTGAATCATGGAAAGAGCAAATCATTAAAGCCCTTCCTTTCAGTGAATTTGTGTATGAGTCTCTTTATTGGCCCAGATTGCAGTGTAGTCAGGGCGTGACGGTTAAGCCTTGCCTCGCTCCCCACTGCAACTTTGAAGTCGGGTCAGGAATACTTGCCCCTGTGTTTGGCTGGAGAGCAGCAAAATATTGCTTCGCCTCCCAGTGTCTTAACTTTCAGAGACATTTGGAATCGGAGCGCGCCGTGCCCCCTGCCACCAGTCTAATGCGAGGCCATGTGGACTGATTTTGTGGGAAATCTTTGAAATGGTAATAAGGTTGAGGGAAGCATCGTCTTTCTCTGAGAGAGCAAAGAAAGGAGATGGGAGGGAGGGAGGAGGAGGGGGGTTCGGAAGCAGAGCTCTAGGTCACTGAGATGTAATGATGGGCTGGGATGAGCTGGGGTTTGCCGGAGGATTACCGTCTGTCTTGGTAGCTAGCGCAGCTCTCCAAGGCCAATGTTTCTATCCCCACTGAGCAGATTTGCTCCCACTGTCAATATGAAAATAGAAGGGCAGCATGTGTACGAAAAAAATAAGCACTCGGCGTGATGGGCTGTATGTGAGCAGCAAAAATCCACTGGCCAAGAGAAAAGCAAACTGAACTACTTTCATCTCTGTGGCAGCACTTAAGCTATTGTACCAACTGTGACCCCCATTCAGATGATCAGAAATAAATGCAATATTAACATTTGATAAAGACCCTGTAATTTAATCAGGGCCAAATCATGTTAATGTATTCCTGCTGCTCTTTTCTTCTATGTTTTTTTTCCCCATAACAGAAAAGCTTAAATGCATGAACATATTGAAATAAAAATAACAGCATTTACTGCCTGTAATCAAAGGGTCAGTTTAAGTCAATTTCAGATGCTGATAGTTTCAGTTTGAAATATTATTCTTTTGACATGTCCAGTTACTTTTTTCATCAAGACAAGACAGTCGATGTGAAAATATCATTCACATCATTGACAGTATTGAGCAGTTTAAAACATTTAAAAGATAGTTTTGGTTTGTTACAATTAGAACCCTATTTACTTAGTTTGAGTTCAAATATGAAACCAAAATCAAGTAAAATATACTTAATTGAAGTCAATGCGAAATTAATATTCTGTTCACTCTAACATTATCATGACTTGTCAATTTACTTGCTTTTTTGGGGAGATTGAATGGCTTTATTTGCATATTTTGGCACAGCTACATACAGTTCAGTAGTTAAAGTTGTCTCACTCCGACAGCTGCCTCAGGGTCTTTATGCAAGTGTCTGTCCAGTATCATCCTCTCTTGCACCCAACAGGGAAACATCACCGACTGTGTATTATTCTTCCTGTTGTCCAACCTTCCATCTAAGCCATGGATCTCTTTGCATTATATGTTTTTTCAGCATCTAACGTCATGTCAAACCGTTGACTCTTTCTGTCACAGTACAGCGCTGCTCAGATGAAGCCTCACTGGCAGTGTTAGGCTCCATCCACACTAATATAATTTTTTGCATAATGCATAACTTTTGCTATACGTAAGCCAGTATCATCCACACTACTCTGGCATTTCAGAAACCCTAAAATGGAGATGTTTGAAAATGCTGCTGACCCCATTTTAATTTGAAAACTTTGAAATAGTGTAGTCTGAACAGGTGGAAACTTTCAGAAACAATGACTTATCTTTAACTGATTTGTCATGCCCTTGTCATGTGACCCTTTTCTGGGAGAAAACAAATGATATCAGCTTTGACATGAATAACAAATTACAGACATTGCTGATGTTGTTGTCTATGCCAGTACCTGTTGTGCAGTTCAATTCTACATTTTATTCTTCTGGATGATCAAGCTCCAGAAGCCATGAAAAACATGGTTGAGATCCACAATGACACTGAAACGACCCACTCATCTGCCCCTCATGAATGTGCACTCAGACATGCTGGACACTTTAGACATCAGAGCCCTCATGAAGGACTTTATCTCCACTACTTCTGAACGTCAAGCAGTGTTTGGTGTCATTCATTAAAGAACATGAGTGTGTGTCTCATTGTAAGGGATTGGTTTATTATCAGCTGCTGCCGAGCACTGTAGGCCTGATGCTGACGAGGCCTGATCAGTTTCTTGCTTTTTTTATTTGTTAATGGATTATTTAGTAATTTTACGCTGATGGTTTACGTGCTATATGCACTGGGGTTTTTTTTGTTTGTTTTTTTGTTTTTTTTTTATTTAGGCTAAAGCTACAAGCCTGTTTATGATGTTTTATAGCATTTGTTGGATATATGTGATATGTGGATCAGTTGTGGATCAGAACGTAGCCTATGAATTTTGCGTTGTGTGTGATTTAAGTCAGTGTGTCCTGTCTAAGATGTGCAATAGGGTCCTGCCACAAAGGTAACAGTGCTTAGCCGGTTTTGACGCACACATCAGAAGCGTCAGGTATTAAGTTTTATTTTATTCATTTTGGTGTTCAGCAGTTTTATATTTCACATGTTTGGTTTTACTATAAAGAAGAAAAAACAAGACAGCCGATTTCGGTGCAAGGCTACAGATAAGTGTTACATTTGTTACTTTAGCAGACGGTTACTTTGTTTGCTTTGTAGCCTCTCAATCTGTGTACAGTTGTGACATTTTGTCCTCTTTTTAGTGTACCAATAATTTCTTGACAGTGATAATGTATGCCTGTGCTGTGTGCTGTGCAATGCCAGTGTGCTGTCCTGTAACAGAGAAAGGAGTTTCAATAAAATACAATCAATTTTTTACCATTTCAATAAAGCTTGTTTTTATGGGTTCCTGGCGAGGTAGCTGAACTACACGCCCCAACTACAGCACCCCCAACCAGAACGCACTTCCTACGGCCCTGCTAGTGAGAGCAGACAACAAATCTGAGGAGAAATGAATGAGACTCATGGTGTAAAACTTTGATTTGTAACTTAATGTTTTTCCAAATTTGTGCAAATTTTGGTGAAAACAACTTGGACTACTCGTACAAGCAGACCTCACAGAATGAATTCAAAATATTTAGGATAAGAATATGAAAATGTTCTTTCATGAGGTTTGAAGTTGATGTTCAGTTGGTTTCAGCACCACGAATTAAATTCCATTCACCTCTGTTGTTGAGATGGAAGCCAGGCACAGTCGGGAAAGTAATTTTGGTGAACTTCCTCTTTAAGGTAAGCTGAACAAGAACTGAACTCGAAGCCTAACATCAACAGCTCTGCCCTACAGGAACAGCCTGCCCATTTATTACCGTGTGTGGACTAAGAGGTAGCTGAACCTTTGACCACCGCGTGGCCTCAGCGGGATGATGGAGACAAGATGAAGAGGTCGTCAGCTGTCTTGCAGCAACGGCAATCTTCCTCACCTTTTCCCCTTTGCGCTCCTTAGAAATCTGGAAGCCATCACTGCTCCTTCGTATCTCCCTCTGGCTAGATATGAAGTGAGCTCACATTATAAATATCTCCATTCTGTTTGATTGCCCTCTAAATAAGTCACACTGTTCAAACAAGCACAGAGCGCTGCTCCACTGCCTCCCATTGTCTGGCTTTGAGCTATTGACGCTGCAGTTGGCGATTTATTATAGGCACCTTTCCCAAGTGACCGATAAGCATTGTGATGGATGCATGATTTGACTGTGCCAAAATGGCTTTATCTCTCCCGTCCAAGCTACTATCGCAAGCCAGCTGATGAGCTGTGCTTATTCTCTCCCTCTCTCCTCCGACTTTCTTTCTCTCCCTCTCCCTTTTCCTCATCCCTCAGATGGCAACCACTGTGAGTCTTATCCTCCAAAGAACCCATTTCACCAGGAACAAACGTATTCTATTATTTACTGATTAAGTTATCTATGCACTCTGTGGCTTCTCACACTTTTTCCAGCTTATTTGCCAGTATTTATGTGATTTTGTCAGTGCCTGCACACATGCGCGAA
This sequence comes from Centropyge bicolor, assembly GCA_037975185.1. Lineage (NCBI taxonomy): Eukaryota > Metazoa > Chordata > Actinopteri > Pomacanthidae > Centropyge > Centropyge bicolor. Next base: position 812,035 of record JBBMOC010000006.1, on the reverse strand, counting down.
AGACTTTGCAAGCGCATGCATTTGCGTACGTGGCCGTGCAGCATTAACAGCGTCTGAGGAGGACAGAAAACCGATTGCATTTTCTCCCTGATGCTGTTTCACATTGTTATTCCATGCTCCAGATGCAATATCCTGCTATTCAGAAAACCAACTATCAATCATCTCAATTGTTGCTGGCAAACTTCAAAGCGCTTTCGACTTGCTGCTCATTTTCTTTCTATTAGTAACACTCAAGTGGATAGAAATACAAAGGAGCAGAAATTACAGAATGATGCGTGTGTGTGTGTGTGTCTGCGGAGTGTCGATGTTTTGGGAGTGAGGCTTTGGAGATGAAAATTAGCAGAAGAGTGACAAAAAATTGCTTCACTTCCAGCTAAAAGGTAGAGCATGGCTTTTTTCCATTCTGCTTGATCTTTCATAATTTAGTTTTGTTCTTTTAAAAAAAAAATTACATGGGTTTCTGTTAGTGTTTGATATGAACACATGCTCTCTGGTCCTGTGTTTGCGCTTAATGACTTTTCTCAGTGAGTGATTATTTTCTGTATGCATACTTACATACAACCTGTGTTCACAGAATACATTATGAGGCGGTCGAGATTGTTTATGCTGTAGATGAGGTTCGGCTGGTTTTTGATATTGTGGACTTGGAAATGAAAACAGACATGATGCACACGCTTTCAGTTTCAGCGTAGCTCACAGTGTGATCTGAGGACATCATTATATCTGTCCCTATAAGAACTCCAGAACTTGCATGACAGTCTTCAAGTTCTTCAAAGTATTCCAGTGATTGCTGTCTTTACATTCTTCGGTACATTGCAAATACGAACTGCTGTGACAATTCAGCAAAATGTAAACATATATTGGTGGGAAAAAAAAGTTAACTCCTTGACTACATGGTAACATTATATTCCATTATAAGATTATTATTGTATTATTGTATATTGTTTATATTCTTTTCCTGTTTACACTGGGGTCACAGCCTCAGACTTTGAAAACCCACACACTAGAGTAGTAATAAACACTCAGTCGTTCATTTATAAACTGGAAATGGAACAAAAATAAATGTAAATAAATGTACAAACATTCACACCAAATCATCCAACAGTCAAAGATAGAGATATTTCAGCTTAGACCAAAAATGGCTGACTAACGATCATCAGGTTGAACTGCCACCTGTTGAACCACTCATATGGAAAATAAGCGAAAGTAAGTGTTGTCTAATGCACACCTGGGCAGGTGCAGAGCAAAATGAGATCATGTAAAACAAAACTGTTGAACTCCTGCATACTGTCTGTGCATTACTGTAATGATTGCATTTTTAATACACATTAAGCGATTTTTCAATAACCTTAGTACCAAAAGTAGAAAAAACATCAGTAAGAAAAAAATGAGTGTATTTTCAAAGTAGAACTATTCTGTTGTCAAACTGCTTTATGGCTCTGGATGTAAAGTTGCTGTAGTCAAAGTATTTGCAGACAAATGACGTGTATCACAGGATCAGGGGCAACACGGAATGTGTTTGTGAGATTCACACTTTTGATTGAGCTTTTAGACTTTGCAACAAAACATATCAGTCACACAGAGACTCTAGTTTCAGGCCCTTCACTTCCTGGTGCCTGTGCCCAGCAGGTCCGCTCAGTAATCCATTCATTCCTGTGTATATGGTCTATTGTCTGTGAGTGTGTATGATGTGTGCACAATACATTCAGCTTTGTGTTTATTTGTATTTGGCAGAAATGCCTCCCAGCATGGAGGCACAAACAATACAGATCCGCAGCATCGCTCACCTCGTCTTCTGTCCTCTGCTTCCTCTCCGCGGTATTAAGTATCACTCACTGCTACTCCAACACTGTCAAACTCAATTTCAAAGTTTTTCATCTGCCAAATCCAGCTGCATTTTCCGGCTCAGATTCATGATCACGCTGCGGTCGGGAAACAGAGCCAGGAAGAAGTCAGTGTGATTGGCGAATCTCAACGAGCCAGTGTAGCATTTCAAAGTGTGCTATCATTCCCAAAAACATCGGCCCTGGCCGGGTTTTGGCTGCCGCTGCGCCCAGAGAAGTCAATAAATTTCTTAATTAAAGGAATGCATCGCAAATAGACAGAACGCTCTTAGTGACTTACTGATGTATTTACTGAGATTAAAGTTGTGGATTTGAACTTGTTTTCAGGCAGTCTAATTTCCTGTCATCGTGCATTAGTCACAAAGGGAAGTCTAGCTTAACAAAGTGCTTTCCTAACACTGGGAGTACGATCGTGTCAATGCTCTAACTGCTCTCCCATTTTTTGCCACTGGTGGAAAATGTGATTTATTTGCCAAGGCCGCTAATCAAAGCAAGCTGAGCGAAGAATATGTGTGTAATTTATGACATGTTAAATTTGGCCGGTGTACTTCCCCTCACTGTTTCTCCACATCTCCGCCTTGAAATAAATTTCATTTAAGCAGAACAACACAGCTTGGGCCACAGATTTCTAACCATGGGAAACACTGTTATTGTAATGATAAGAATGCTTAAGGCAAGTTAGTCCATACATTATCCCCATTTTTTTTCCACTCGGTGTTTGTTTACCTTGGAGTTGAATGCAGCGAGTCTCCTTTTGGCTCAGGGCTCAGCTCTCCTTTCTCGGGGTTGCAAAGGAGATGTGCTTTCTACATACAGAGGGAGAGAGCGAGACAGAGTCAGTCTACCTTTATTAAATCTGTTGTACTGCGGGTGCCCACTCTTCCGTTGCAGAGCTGTTCTCCCATATTCACTTAACACTTTGGCTTGTGCGTTCATACTTTCAAATCTTTCTTTGCCAATGATAATTACAGTAATATGCGCTCAAATGGACGCGCATGCCTCATTGAAACTGTTGAAATCAATATTTTAAATATGCTGTTTTTCCAACTGATGAAACATCTCATTACGTTATAAAGCACAGCAATTACACTGCACTAAATGGTACTTAAACAGTGAGCATTACATTTTACTTCGCTAAACTAAACAAGAAGAAAGCCAGTGAAATGCACAGTCGCATTAGTTTGCATTAATCTGTCAGTTATCAATGTTTCTACATATCTTGCCGTCAACGACCTTCGTGGGGACTGTTTTTTTTTTTTTTTTATATAAAAGTAGTTCCAATGAAAATTGTTCACAGGGAGGTCTGTTGAGTTTCTGAATGTGTTACAGTTATGCATATGCCGGTGCAATCTTGTGCATGTGCAAGATACTAACAAGACCCACTTGTAAAAATGCTGCTCCACAGCACCACTAGTGGTCAAAAACTCCACAAAGCACCTTTAAATAAAAGTAGACATTGAACAATGCAAAGAAATCATACTTCAGCAAGAATACTCTCTTATGCTCTAGATGGAGTGAGTGCATGTTTTGAATGTAAAATAATAATATGCATAGTAGTTAGTAACTACAAGTAAATGTGGTGGAGTAAAAATATACACTATTTCTAGAATGTAGTCTAGCAAGTACATTCAGTATCAGAAATAGAACAGTCAAGTAAAATACACCCAAATTGCACTGAAGTTTAGTTTTTGAGTAAGTGTACTTTGTTACATACTTTTCATCACGGATTTGACAAAAATGAAGTTTAGTGGAGGCCAGAGACTTTGTGCATTGCCTAAAATGCCGAAACAGAATCTGGTGCTTCGCATTACTAGAGTGGTCATAGTGCCGTTTTATATCTAGCAAGAAGACTGGTGTATTGTTCATTAGCAGTTTGGCAGGAACAGTTACTTGGAATAAACCTGCAAACAACCAGGTGAGTATTATTGTTTGTTTGCTGAACGACCTGAATAGGAACTATTTAATGACAAATATTACATCTCTTGGGACAGAATGTGTGTGTTAGCCTGACTTTATTTTAGACGTATACTCATTCAAGTGTGTCGGCTCAAACTCATTTATGTGTGTCGGCACGCATGCAGTATTCATGTGCATCTTGTGTGTTAACGTGCGGGTGTGATTGCTGCTCGGACTGTGTGAGATAAACAGGACATGCTCCAAGGAGTGGGCCGATGGCCAGTGGACACAGCTGAGGAGGCAGCTGTGAGGAGGAGGAAAGGTGGAAGGAGGGGGCAGGGGAGGAAGAAGAGCGAGGGGGGGAGGGATGGGAGGAGAGCAACACACTGTGGAGGGCAAAGTGCCCTGACAGCCATAGGAGTCGCAGAGTGGGACCTCTCCAGGCTTGACAGATGGACAGACAGGGCTACGCCCTGCTGGCAGACTCTGGCTCTTGATGCCAGCGTGAGTGCACGGACACATCAACGTGCACTTGCAAACACACACACACACAAGCACCTATATAAGCATGGAGAAATGGCCACATACTGATGCACAAAAAAAACAATCCGACAAAACACAGAGATACACAGAGAGACAAGCTCAGGACAAAGACAAATCCTCACTGTTTAACATTAACTCAAAGATATACCTTTCTCCTTTGTTTTACCTCAGCGCTACAGAAAGAGTGAAGTCTGTCTGAAGCCATTTGTCAGGGGGAATGAAGGTGAAGTCCACAGATTTTTTTTTATTTCTTCGATTCAGGACAGTGCCCAAAACCACAGGGAGCTGCTGGGCATTGACTTGTATGTAGATCAGCTCGCCTTTGCTTCTCCACCCACATGGGACACAAAGGACAGTACTGGCCGAGATGTAAGGCGTGCAATGAAGCTCGTGGAGGCAGGAAAGAGATGAGGGGAGATTTCAATCAGTGTTGACCATCTGCCAGATCACTTGTAACGCCAAAGGTGTTATTCCCGTGGCAAGACTCTGACACGGTCGAAGCCCTTGTACCATGACATGCAGTTTTTAAGATTTTTATTTGGCTGGGTTAGAAATTCTAGATTCACTTATTTATTATTTGGTTTTCTTTATTCTTTATTTATGTCAAATTTGCTTATTAGACATTAGGTGACACATTAATGAGTGTTAACATTTATATTTTACTGTGACTTTCACCAGCTTATGTACTCACCAGTACTCAAACATGTATATTCAAATTTGACAGGTTAAGGTTTGCATACACTTTTAATTCTCATCTGCTTCAGTTGTACACACAGACAAACATGTTTTGTCTGTTACCTTGAGTCCCAAAGTAAAACTGAAGTTTACAAGAATTCAGTATGTAGCTGTGAAGGTGTGCTGCTGGAAGGTAGTGATGAAAGATATTGGACAAGTGGGATTTCTAACCTTTTGCCGGCCATTGGTAAAATGTCAGGGGACCACAAAAGTCACAATTCGTCATGTGGGAGACATAAATATCTTTTCAAAACTGTCTAACAAAATGTGCAGGAGTTGTATTGTGTTTCATTCTGGACAAACGTGCTGGACCCAAGGTCGAACCAACATCAGGGCCTCTGGAGCCATGCTGCTGGTCAAAATAGTAATCAGGGTGCACTGACACTGATATAGGTCCCCAGGAGAGCAAACCACAGTTATCAAGTAGGAATCCGTTATAGTTCTTAACCCTTACACAGCACTGATATTTCTTTTTTCACTGTCAAATAACAGCTAAATTGTTAAAACCAGCTGATACCAAAAAACCAGATCCAACCCACTGCTTTAAATGAAACAGGGATCAATGTACGCAACTGCTTCAAATATCACCATCTACCTTGAAAATATTCCGACGATTAGTACAAAAAGGGCAGAAAATCCAAGAAGTCGGTGAGGGAGAAGCACCATCAACCTACTTTACCAATGTGTGCCGCTAGCCCTGATGTCTCTTTAAAATATAATTGATGCAAAAAAAAGCGAGCAGATGTGTAAAGAGCAGTGAAGTCACCCTTCAGAGCGAAGCCGTACTCCTCGCTGGAGAGTGTTCTCTCTCCATCCTGCAGTGCTTTACAAACAGTGGAATAAGCTGAGGAGAGAGGGAAAGGAAGAGAAAGGCTGCGAGGCTGAAAGAGTGGAAGATGGAAAAAGGAGGTGGAGTGGGAGGAGGAGTAGAAAAAAGGAGGAGCGGAGTGATACCATTTAAATTGATTCCTCGACCTGCGGGCCTGCATCCTGTCACGCTTTCTTGCAGCCCCAGTCCTCTGCCATTCCCATCCAGGGAGCACATCTGAGGAGAGCCACGGCTTTTTTTTTTCCTCCCATTTTCTCTCTAAGGATAGGTATTTTCATCCCAGGGTATTTCACAGCTCTTCCATGGCCATCCTCTTCTCATTCTCTTATCTTCCACACTGTCACAACCATTCAACTACTGTAGGCTTCAGCAAGCAGCCTCAACCATACTGGGTTTTTTATACAGGAAAAACTGGTATTCTACTTCTTCTCTCCCTCCATCTTTTCTGTTTATGCCATCTCTCGCCATCCCAGCATGCATCCCTTTCACATTTCCCCTTCCCACTTTTACTTTCCCTCTCTCTCTCACTTCCCCTTAATGACTTCTCTTCCCCGTCTCACATCTCCTCCTCTCTTCAGCCTCTTTTCTCCATTCCTCGCTATCTTTGTTCTTCCTCTTTGCCATATGTTCCTCTTTCTCTCTCTCTCTGCCTCTGACTTGAGTGCCATTTGATGAGACCTGGATTGAGAGCAGTGGAGTATCGGTGCCGTGCAGCAGTGTACCCAGGAGAGGGTGTCAGGGAAAGAGACAGGCCCTCTTCACATTAAATATCATCTGACACGTAATCTGCTGCACCTTCTGCCGCCGTGATGAGAGGAGGAGGACGGAACTGCTCCCTGTGCTCTGAGAAACAGCCCCCATCTTTCCTCCTTTGCTTCGCGCTGGTGGAAGAAGAAGAGCCGCGTAATTAATACATCAAGACAAAGGCTGTCCTGAGCCTGTCTGTCTTTGAGAGCGAGAAAGAGGAGGAAGAAATGGGGACAGACTTTCAACCAAGGAATGAAATCAACAAATTTTGTCAGAAATAAATGTTTTGTCTGCCCCCCTGCCGTCTTTGCGGATCGCATGCTATCTATCGCTAAGTTGTCACAATTCTGCATCGTATCAATATATCACATGGTTGATTTGGCAGCCAGATCATAGGTTTGCAGTTGGCTTGCAGGCAGTGGCCAAGAAAACAGCCTTTTTATGATTCAACAAAGGCCGTGGGCCTGCACTGATGCAGTTGCAAATTGAAAAATGAATGAGAACTGACAAGTCTCCCAGGGAAATCAATTCGATAGAATAGGTTTCCAATATGGAAATGCAGGAGAGATGATCACCTGGAAATGGCTGCAGCGCATTTCAGATTTTTCATTTTTTGGAATAATGAATTGGTTTGTCTCACGGGGTTAACAACCAGCATCATTTGGCAAGGGAAATTTAACTAAAAGCGGATTGAAATTCCAATTCGACTGATATTAATATAGTTGTTAAGGGCCCTGGAAAGCTATTTTCTCAATCAGGTTTTTGCTGTGACTGAAAGGTTTGACATGAAGGCACATTTTTTTCTGTCAAAATGTGAACAGTTGTGATTATTTCACAAATGAGATTTCTGTATTTTTAGGTTCTCTGAGTTCTCCTCAATAGATGAGGCTTACCTGGAAAAAACGTGACATAGTTATTTCACGCATGTTGCCAGGCCTCTGCCAAACCACACCCAAACAAACCTGATGAAAAAGGTTAGCTTAGTTTTTTAGAATTAGTATATAGACCCACTTTGAAAAAAAAAAGAAAGAAAGAAAAGAGAAGAAATAACTCAGAGCTTTCCTCCCAGTGGTAAACAGCTCTGGATCAAAGCAGATTCTGATGTGACTCCGGGTGTTCATTCCTCCAGAACCTCGGGCTCTGCCCCCAGCTCGGTCCTCCACATGTTCCCAGGGCTTAGCAGCTGTGTGTCAGCAGGTCGAGCCTCTGTCCCCACACAGCACCCTGCAAAGCCTTGCCATACGTGTAACAGCTTCACTTTTTTTAAAACCTTGCATGAATACGCAAATAATGCAAATGTGACATATTTGCGATTGTCTGTTCCCATTTTTGTATTGATTTTATATGTAGCTGCACAGCATGAAAAATCCACTTTACTTTCCATGTGAGCACACCATAACACATTCTTAGCATTACCACCAGTAACACCAGGTGCTGCCAAATGAATCAGGACTGAAAGCTTTAATGGAAGAATGAAGTAATCATTCATGAGTCCAACCAACCAAAAATTTCTACTGGAGGTTTGATGATAAAATTTTTACTTTTGGTGTAATTTTAGCTTTTGTTTCTACAGTAACTGAGCTTGAGACGGATCTCATATTCAAACAGCAGTCACCCATGGGTTACACAGTGGCCACAAAATCACTCTCACTTAATCTGAAATGAAGCGCAGCCATCTGATGCCTTGAGCGACTTGAGTGTTGCTTGTCCTGCTTCTAGTTTTGCGGGAAAGCTTGTTCTTGTGTTTAAGGTTGACTCAATTTCCTGAGATCATAGAACAAATAAATGTGAACACTGCTTTAATATAGATTTTTGCTTTGAGAAAAAAAAACAAAAAAAACATTCTCTCAAAGCCATTGCCAGGAAATGGTCTTGATTATGAAGACATCCATTTGTACTTAATATTGGCCGAGTCTGGGCTTCTTCTTTGCGGGGAGGGTTTGATGTGTCTCGACAGGCGAGCTGTAAGCCTCGACCAGCACTCAGTGAGGTTGCCAGCCAGCCATCTACCCAGTCAGCCAGGTCCCAAAATCCCCCAGGGAGGACACGACCTAAAAGGCATCAGTGTCTGGGAGTTCATAACAATGCGACCCAGCCTCTATCTCAGCCATTTGTTTCTGCCACTTTGGCACTGAGAGAATTGCTTTCAATCTCTTGAAGGGAGTCTGGCATTCCTGCGGCCCATCCATCACGAGTCCTCTCTCCAGCGGATGGACCACTTCCACGCCTGCTCCCCGGCCTGCCTGTTTGCTTGTCTGCCGCTTTCATCGGCTTGATGCTGCCTCTGTGCACTACGGTCGTCTCCCCGTGCCTGCTGCAATTACCCTCTGCACAGGCATACATCATGCTGGACACTGGTGGACAATTTCTTTTCCTTGGTTCTGGCACATCAGGAATTGACTGTGATGGCCAGTGGCCAGTAAATGCTCCCTTCATGCAGCGTTCGCCCATAAAGTGCCACGTTTGACCTCCTGAGAGTGAAGTGTGAAGCCAGCTAAGATTTGTAACCAAACTCCATGAACTCATTAGACGTTGAAGGAGACCTAGTTCTGAGGAAAACATTTCATTTCAAACAGCTGGATTTACAAGATCTGAATGCAAATCTTGGGAATAATAGAATATGAATCTTCCTCCAAGTGCCGAGCTTTCCTATTTTAGCTTCAATTTGTCAAGGAGAGACTCCCAGGCATGCTAAGATGTAAATAAGAGCAATTGCAAATGTAATGTATGAAAAATGACAGAGTATAACATCTCAAATGGCACATGAATTCATCCGAAAGGAAATATCACACTGCTTGGATTCTTAATGACGAAGCAAGCTGTTTGTATAGGTGTCACACACGTACGGTTGTGTGGGATATTGATTGCTTGCGTGGCTGAAATGAGCTCTGTTTTGGAGGTAATGGCATGCTGTAGCGGTGGTGGCACACTCACATAAGCTTCACCTTAAGTAGGGAGACGGTGCTTTTATTGGAAATCCCAACAGTGACAATAAATAACAACAATAATGATCGCCTCGGCAGTCACCCCTGACCTTTGACCTCCCTGTGGAGAGGGGGAAAGCAAAAAGACAACTTCCACTATGAGGTTAGAAAATAAAACCAAAAAAGGCCACTCTTTCATTCCCTCCTCACACACACACACAGCTAAAGGTTAAACTCCTGCCTACAGTCACTCATTATAGAGCTGCATGTGTGGATTGGCCGATCCGTGCGTGTATGTGGGTGTGAGACGGCGTGTAGGGGGAGAAGGGGTTCTTGGCCAATGTTGAAAGCGGTTAAATCATCGCACATAGGACCAAAGTGGCACTTATAGCACATAAACGTCAGTTGGAATGAGCCGGCCCTGGGTAGCCAGTATAATGTGCTTGCCGATGTGTGTGTGTGTGAGTGTGTGTGCGCTTGTGGGAGTGTAAAGTGTAACAAACAGAAAGATGATTCAGTCAAGCATCTGCTCACATCAACTTCAATTATCAAGCCGTGAAAATGTCCAAAGAAGGCTGTTTGGAATTCCTTTAGTTTGTTCTCACATCCTCTACAATAACAAAGCGGATGTCTTTCAAGCCACGGAAATGACAGAACTTATAATCTTTCAACGCAGCTCGAGAAAAAATATGCTTTTTTTTTTTAAGCCAACCCCAGACAGGCCTCATCTCGCAGCAGATTGGAGCTTTTCAGCAAGGGCAGTCGCTCACGCTGCACAAGCAGGTGATGATTAAAGGCTGACCTTACGCTTAATTAGTGGCAACGGGGAGATTTCACTGCTTGGCTATGAATCATGGGAGGAAAAAAGCAGCCGCCAGGGAAATGTTACCTAAGTGATTAGGTGAGGGGTGTAAATCAATAGTGCCGTTGACCTGCGAATGGAGTGGCAGAGGGAAGTGAGGTGCGAAATGAAGATGGAAAAAAAAAAGAATGAAAGGACATGATTAACACGAGTGACCCGCTCCTGTCTCACGCACATAAACAGCAAAGGTACTCATACTCAGGGTGAGATAAGAAACAGGAGGCATTAATTTTCTTTACTTTTTTAATTCAATATGAAAAGAACTGGGATTCATAAATATTCTTTTATGACTGAGTGTGGTGCCAGATAATTTCGCATTGTAGACATTCCAGGTAAATTGGGATTTAAATCTCCTTTTTGCAGCACAATGCAAAAGCAGAAAAGGCCATAATAACAACACGCTGGAGTGACAAATTTGCTTTTTGATATTGTGATTGAAATGTCCCCACTGTTAAGCTGATCATTCTTAAGCACACAGATTCATAACTAAAAGTATTCCCCGCTGCTGCAGAGCGGGAGAGAGGGAAGCTGCAGTCATCTCGAGCACTCCGGCTGAGATAAAACAATTAATCTTACATTGAGCACTCCGCCCGAAAGCTAAGAAAGGGGCTAAATGGCTCATTGAAATCTGGAGCTTTAATCGCTTCTGTGAGGCAGTTTGTGCCAAATCAGTTGTTGATGCTTCATTCGCCTTCTCCACTCTAAATGGGCGAAACTCCTCTTAATATGTAGCCAAGGTTAGGAGACGCATTAGTTATTGAAGAGTGGAAATCAATAGCCAAAGCAGTCCTTGACAACGCACGGCCTGAGAATGGCTAACTACAACTTATCTGGCTGCCGGCGAGGGTGCGTCTGTGTGTGTGTGTGTGTGTGTGTGTGTGTGTGTGTGTGTGTGTGTGTGCTACTGTGGGACCAAGCAGCATGTTGAAATCAGTAATCGCTACAGTATGTCTGTTGCTGGACCAAAAAAAAAGGAATTTTTTGGAAGACAGCTCAAAAGATTCTGAACATGTTTCAATTAAATAATTATTGGTTGAAAAATGATGTTCAATTACTGTAAAATTGCATTAGCTGATATGTTTTGTTTTTGATATCCACTCCTGGCAACTTCAGAATTACTGAGGTTGTTACAGTTATGTTCAGGTTAAGCTTTGATAACAGACCAAGGTCAAAGCACAGGAAGGGTTGGATTCTGTTATGTCAATCATTGTGAGTTCTGCCTCAATGGTTGACATTTTCAATACTTAAGCATGACCACAACAGATCCCTAACCTTAAAACAACATAATATATTTACATTGATGATGGAAAAAGTAACATGTAATGTGAAAGGGGCGCTTGTAGTGTCAGCTCTCTGGAGAGCGTTAGTGTCTTTCAGCCTATTGTTTCGGATGCACGATCCACAACTTACTGCTAACTGGAACATTAAATTTTCACGCACACATCAACCTTGTTATAATAGTTATAATAAATCCCTCTGATGGCACAAAACGGCACAGCAGGTTGGCGACTAGCTCTTGAACCTAGTGAAACATTTAGCCTCAGGAGTTGGTGGAGACCAAACTTAAAGCACAGTGAACCTGGAAAAAAACACAGCTTCATATGAACGTCAGTAAACATTCTGTATCTGCTGGATGTATAAAGTTCTTCATAATAACGGTTTACGGTGATACTTTAGTCAATGTTCTGTTTAGTTGCCAAGTGGCCAAATGTGACCAAATCTATTCATGCAGGTTTGTCCAGTAATTTTCTCATTAATTAAGATAACTTACCAAAGTAAGAGCTGGAAATTTCAGCTACAAACAGAAACTCCAACAGATCAAGGAATGTGGCTGCTCAGAGTATTTGGAGAGAAAAGTAAAATTGCACATAACTAAAATGGTAGTACTCATTCCTCATTGCACAGGAAGACTGTGTGCACACAACACACAGTAAGTCTGTTCTTTTTTCACAAGACATAGCCAGATTTCAGCCATTAACTTGGTGGGTGTTGTGTTGTTTTTACAGATTAAAAAATTATGATAATGGGACAAAGTTGTAAATAACTGAACTAAACTTTAAAAAAAATAATTTTTATACTTAAAAGTCAAAGTCTGCTAAATTGTTAAAGCAAAGAAGATATACATATAGTGTAAAGCTTAATGGATTACATGTGAGTGCACTCAAAAGCAAAACAGAACGCGGGTTTAAAAAGCTCTTTTATGCTCATCTCTTGTACTAAATGCCGCATTTGCAGGTCAATTTAAATCCAAATCAATTTACTGAATCTGCTTGCAATTAAATACCAGTTCCTAATGCCCCATGAAAATATGGCCGGGGCAGTGCTGGCTGTATGATTCTGTCAGTTCAGGTGGAGATGAGTCCCACGTGGCTCATTTCACTCTGACACACGCGCGCGCGCACACACACCTACACGTCCAGTTATAATTGACTCTATTGAGCAGGAACAGCATGCTTTCTCATTGCTCCGGCGCTAATTGGGTTCTGCGCCCTTACTTTTTACATGAAACACATTTTATGGAGCAATTTAAAATACGTAGCGCTGCATAATTAGAAAGAGATGAGGGAATGAGTGGGATCTGTGCCATGACAGCGGCAGGATCAAATGTCTTTTATACACTTTGGGCGCACGCTGCTGGAGAAAATCATTTTGTCGGAAAATGGGGACAGAGTGGGTTTGGACAAAAAAAACGTGAGCTCACCTTCCATTGCAGTGTAAATACCAGGGAACTGCAACAGCTCTAAAATCTGAGTGGATACAAATGGGGTCATCCTTAAGTGATTTTGGGGAAAGACGGAGGAAGGAAACACATGAAGATGAATAATGATTAGCTCTCCAGAACATATGCTGCTACTTTCATAAACTCACTCCTAATGACTTATTTGGCAGTTGTTGTTTTGACCTGTGTGTACTGTGTAAATGTTCAAACACTGAGGTGAGGCCAGATGTTTGGCAGACTCGCGCACGCATTAATAAACAGCATGCTCCCAAATGCTTGCGCACGCAAATACAGATGCTCGCGCAAACCAGCACACCCACAATAACATCGACACACACACACGCAGCCTCTCTCACTTGAAGTCCTCTGGGAGTCGCTGAGGGAAGAGTCATTTTTTCCCTTTCCCCCGCTTGTTGATATTTGTCTGTCAGCTCTCTAAACCGACTGCTGGCTCCTGCACAGACCTGAGCAAAGCACTTCAAACACTTCAAAATATTTAACATCTTGAAATGCAAATCCACAAAACTAGTGTGACGAAATACATGATTCAGAGGTAAATAGCTACAGTTCTTTCTCGTTAGGTCGAGTATCAGGCTCACATGATCAGTTCACTTCTCCCTTTTGTCGTGATGGTAGTTAAGGCACAATAAAGAATTGTTTCCTAGTCATACTCCCATAATGGCAAAAGCTCTAACTTGGAGATCTTTACACATCATGGAGATGAGTTATACCCTATGTTGCTTGATAGTGATTTAAAAGCTTGTTTGTTTGACTAAGTAGCTGGTAGCTTGGTTCAATAAACTGACTCTAGTGGTGGCTTTGTGTCAACTAAGTACTCCTGAGGATCACTGTTTGTGATGAGTATAATGGATTTTGTCTCATGAGAAGTAATATACTTCAGTTATCCTTCCTGAAGGGATGGGAGTTTTACAGTTTGACGGCCACAGATAAAAGTATAGCAAATCAATAGTATGATAGTAAAATAAAACACGCAACCATTTTACTTATAACAGAGTATTTTAACACTGCAGTGCTGCTACTTCTTCCATCACGGCCAGAAAATAGAGAGATTGCTGATGAAGAAAGGCAAAGTGTTGGAACAGTGAAAAAAAAGGAAGAAAGAAAGGGATTGTACTGTATTACAAATTAATTCTAGGCTACTAAAATATTCCTTGGCACAGAGTCTATACTGTATGTTCACTCTGCTCTGCATTGTATAAACCATATCATTAACCCTAACCATGTCCGTTAGCACTGACAAACTCCAGCGTATCGTGTTCTATAAATAACACGTCAGTGTTTAATAACCCTGTACGACCCTCATGAAGCGCTTTCTTATTAAGAGCACTGGTGATTATGGTAGTTATTAAAGCCGTATTGCCAGAAATCTGTGCCCGCTAATACTCCCAGTTATTCATAACTTCTGCGGCTGCATCTGGTTTCTTTCAGGTTTAAATCAATCCATGTCATGATTCACCCTGAGAAACAGCGCAGCAGCAGCTCAGAGGTCCTAAAAGAGCTCGTGTATCCGAATCTCCCCCCTCGACTCAGCCGGAGGATCACACGAACAGCGTTGTAAAGTCTTGCGAGCTTGGAAAGTTTTGTTTAATTGTATCCAGAATGATCCTCTCGACTTGAAGATATTTTGAAATCAGACATCGGGTTTTTAGTGCGAAGGCGAAGTGTGGGATTTCAGCGAGGGAAGTTGGCCTTGTGTTATGATAGCTTGAGTGTTTGCTGGAAGTCTTGTTCACAAGAGGAAGCTGTATTTATTCCCTTTTATTTTTGCTCTCAAAATGTCAGTCTAAAATGTATTTTAAGATACCAGATGATGCTCACTTATGTTTTTAAAACTATCTTTTCAACCCACAGTATGAGTTAGACACCCAATGCAACTGTGCATTTGAAATATGTGCATTGAAAACATTGTGCTAATCAACTCGGCTTTGTGTTTATTGCTGCAACAGCAAGATTGCTTCTTGGAAATATATGTATAGTAATTATTAACACGCTGAACACAATTAGAAATCAGTTATTGACAGTTTTATTGCACCACATAAATGAATTATTGATTTATTAGCATGTTTCTAACACTTCACATTCCACCAGTTAATAAGTAGTAGCTTCTACAGTGCCTCAAGTCATGGAACAATCATTTTGTTAATTTATCGTTTGCAGTGCAGGAATATGAATGAACAGTAATGGATGAAGGTGGTGATGCTGTTTGTTTCTATTGTCAACACACCCCATGAAAAGACCATAGCTTGATGTATGGGCACTGTAGTTTATTTTGCACATACACTGCTGCTGTAACAAAAGTAAAAACTCACTGACATTTCACTTAAAATGAGTTGAAATGTGTATTCATTCATTACTGAAAGTTGTCCCAAAGAAACATAGCACATAAACCCACTGGAACAACTTTTGCTAGAAACTACAGTGCCCAGCTGCTTTAGGAAATTACTGAACCTATTTTCAAAATAAAACTATACATTTTTATAGAGATTTACATCTTATTGAGGCCAGGAGCCACAAAAGCATTCAATGGTCATTTCATGAGACTTGTAAAAAAAAAAAAAAAAAAAATTAATTAACTATTGATTGATTATGTTATTGTTACTAATGTAACCAGAAGAACGATTAGCAAAACTTTTTTAATTAGACAAAACAGACAAGAGTTTTTAGTATTTTAATGTCAGCATCAGCTTTTTATACAATAGCACAGCTCTATTGTAGGTATAAAGCAAAACAAAAAAACTTTAGCCAGTCTCTTGTAGGTGTGAATATGAATACAATATTAGCCTTGAAATTTGCTTTGAATGCCTGTCTGGCACTTAGAGTGAGAGAGAACATGCACGGCTCTGAGAGGCAATAACAGGTCAGATTTCCCCAAAGGTTCTGACACCGGCACCAAAATTAATTGCGCTGTTCTGAAGATGAATAAAGGCATTTGTGCTGTGATTAAGGAAGCCGGAGCGCTCCCTCCCTGCAGGCCTGAACCAACATTCAATAAGCCCACAGCAGTGCCTGCCTGCCTGCCTGATGGACTTTGCTTCCATGGAGCTGTGGAGCCTGACAGGAAACAGAATGCCGTACACACACATTCGTATTTCTCTGCTGCAGGGAAACTCTCCCACATGCGCATTTGCAGGCAGGAACCATCCCCCTCAACCACGCACACAACACTTTGTATGCATGCCAATGTACATATACATAGATCCTAGTAAAGGCAAGGAAGAAATGCAGACCTGTCATTTGTCAGACAATGGGAGCAATAACAGAATGCAGAGTGTGTCTGAAAATGTGCGTGTGAAGTGGAGAGCTCACCGAATGAGGCCGCCGGTGACAAGTCCTGATAAGGGAATGTTGATGATGCTGTATGCAAGATCTGACTGTCTGTCACGGCGAATGGAGCTGTCGTGTGATTTTAATCGTCACCTTGGGTGGCAACAGGGCTGCAGAGTTTTACAGCATCTGGGAGTAATAAACCGTAAAAAAGATAGCAGAGCTGTGATGGAAGTTGTGGGGACTGTTGGAAGATATAGGGGTCGTCAGGTTTTTTATGAACATGGACTTCAAATTTATGATGGAAATATGTTAGGAAATAACATTTACAAGGGGTTCTCTTTGTGTCCTGTCAGTAACAAAGAGTACTTCAGGATCATGTAGCCATTTTAGAAAAAGAAAATAGAAGCAATTAAGGAAAAGGAGCTGATAAATAGCCCACCGCAGTGAGTCATCTCTTCCATGAGCTGTCAGGAAGTTTGAGTTTTAACAGTGGTTTTCTTCTCGTGTTTTAAAGCTGTTTGGATTGCTGTGTTTTGATAGTTTGGCATCTTCTTACCTGGATCAGTGTCAAATCCTATGAGCCTGAGAGATTTACTTTCTCTGGCCAAACCCTCTCAACTCCGCTGAATGCCACGCATTTGATCGGTCTGGTCAACTTTACTTTTCAGCCGGCAGCCAAAGCGTTTGCGAGCAGCCACTCACTCTCTCAATTTTCCCTGTTTATGTTAAACTAATCTCCCTGACAAACATTGTTCCACTGCTCTCACAGTATTTCACTAACATTTTTGTGCTGCCTTAGAAGTCTTTAACAAGTGCGTGAAAATCATTTAGAATCATCTCACAGGAAAGGTTTAAACACTGCTCTAATATTCCATCATTTCTACCTTAATATTTGGCAGTTAAGAGAAGGGATATATAACATTAAGGCATGCAAAAAGGAGATAATGTCTGTCTCCTCTTTAGCTTAACTGAAGGAAAGTCTAAAAGCATATCCTTGGGCCCACATTGCACTCAAAGGACTGATATTTTCTGACATCCCGTGTAATATCATCTATTTTCTTTTAAGAGTGCTCTCATTTTCCAACTCTCAAAAAAAAAAAAAAAAAACCTCTGAGATATTCAACTGGGTTTGCCCTTGAATTATCCAATTGATCTCCACCCTTGGGTCCCTCCACTCATTTGGCTTTAATAGACGTGCTGTGATCATCTAATGCAGTGTTTTTCTTTCAGGGTCTGGGTTGTAGTTCCAGGGACAAAATAGATTCCCACATCATTCTATGGAGATTGGTGTCCTTAACTATTATAATTCAAAAGCTTTTCTGCAATTAAAAGTAGACAGATCCATTACTGCCTGTGTATAATATTAAACTATATCCTATATTCGGCAAATTTGCTTGCACAGTGCAATTTGTAAAACATAAGCTTAGTGGCAAAACATATGCAGCCCAAGAGAAAAGCTTTAAAAAAATCACTTGTTTACAAAATGTTGTACTGGAATCTTTGAGTCAGCTCAGTTTTTTGTTCTGCTGCTTATGCTTGCCGGCTCTAGGGATGGCGGTGTCGGCCTGTCTGTTAATCAGTCTGTTGCTTTGGTCCAAGCTTAAACATTATTCAGTGTTTGCGATTTAATGCAACCCACACCACTGTTGTAAATATGGACTAGTGCATTTTCTATAATTCCATGACTTATGTTCATTATAGTGAGTTGAAAACTTTGCACAACACAGGCATAACTAAGCCAGCTAATATTAACAACTAACAGCGAGAAGGCCAGCTCAGTGTCTGTTCTTCAGCCTTTTATTTCACTAAGCTCTTGCAACAACTAAAAGCCAGTTCGAGCTTTGCTCTCATCCAGCCTCTTGTTCGGTCATTCTCTCTATTTCTCTTCCTAGCTTCTGCCGTCAACATCCTCCTCAGCCTCTTCCTCTCTGTCGTGACGTCAGTGGAGGCTGCTGATGCCAGTTCCATTGCATGCTCTCCGTGCCCATTCACTGTTGGATCCCACCTGCCCCCGGGCATGAACACCTCCTCCCCGGGTGCTCCGAGCTCCCAGTCGGGGCCAGGCAGAGTCAGCTGGCTGCAAGGGTAACCAAGCAAACTAAAACTTTCATAACAAGTAAAGCTGTCTGTCCAGCAGGATAGACTGTAAATCACAGAGAGCTGAGGCAGCCAGAGGTCATCAGAGGGGAAACCAGAAAACATCTTTGCCTTAAAATTTGATCCAGTTTCGCTAAAATCAGTGAGAATCAGTGATTATGTTATGTTTGTATGTTACACACGTCTCGACATGGTGCAAGGACGTTTGAGGTGCAGAGTGGAAATGAAGTCACTGTACCATCAAAAATCTTTTAAAGCTGCTATTTTAAGGTGAAATAGTGTTAATCATAATAATTAGTACATGTATTAATTTTGACAAACACCACTTACCGACATAAGATCAGTTTGTCTCATGTTTTCATTTACTGCACATTTTTCAGTTAAACTGGAAAAATACCACGATTGAGTTTGTAAATATAGCATTGCAGACATACCACAACCGAGACAGACTGTTTATCTGCCTGTCCATCCCTCAACAGAATCTCATACACCATCTATATGGATGACTTGATAGAAAGTGTTGAACGTGTCATTCTGGTGTCTTCTCATGCCTCCTGGCTCCCGGTCTGCATTTCAGGAAGAGCTGCACTTCACTCAGCCATGACCGCAGCCTCAGAGAAGGCTGCCAGGCATTTCTCCTCCGCTCCTGATGTCATTCTTTGAAAAAAAAAAAAAATAAATAAATACTTCAGTACCATTTCTGTGTAACCAGACACTCGAGGAGTGTAGAAAACAGCAGAGAAGGGAAAAATGGAAGTGATAACATGTCCATTAAGTCCTGGATTCCTAGAATTAGTCTATTTTCAATCATGTGAGCTGCTTCAGTACAACGACCCCACACCCCTGAAGGTAAACCTCCTACACAGTGACACTTGGTGACGTTTCACAGAGCCAAATCAGTAAGTTATGACGTGCAACGAGACTTTCTCTTTCAAACTGTGATGAGATGTAGTGCTAACCGCTGACATTATTCTGAAGCTGATTACATTATGATTGGAACCATAAAGGTGGTCTCCTCAAGCTGCGGCATCTGAGAATGCGAAGGCGGAGGTGAGGCAGGAGCAGAGGCACTTCATCCATCAGCAACCTGTCTGTCGGCCTGCGTGATTCATGGCAGCCATTTTGTGTCAAAATCTCACCACAAATCAGTTTGCCATGAAAAGGAGACTGACACCCGCTCCGTCTAGAGACAGTCAACAGAGGAATTCTCAGATGTGCGTCGGAGATGTGGAGAAGACCAAGGGAAAGAGAGTTTAAAAAGCTGCTTCTTAAAAACTCACACTGAACGCTTTTCACTAGCTCGACCCGCCAGCTGCTGCCTCCCTGCAGTCCTTTAATAATTCAGAGGGAGAAGACCGGAGGCAGCTATGTTTGCTCTCGCTGTTTGTTAACTTAGCACCTTGCAGTGTAATTGTCATACACACAGCTAACAGTGTAGTCACCTTTAAACAGGATTCATTTGATTTGTATCGGCAGAATGGAAAAAATAAAAGCCCCTTTGGTCCTGAGCCACGGTGCCTCTCCCATGTTATGACCAAAGTAGTACATGAATTATTTCCATTGGAAGTCCCCCCCCCCCGGTTTCCCATTTGTTTTTTTATCACTTCTCAAGTTTTTAAGTGTGTGCCGTCGCCCCGGTTTTCCCCATTTTCTCCCTCTTCGTTTGAAATGTAACGTTGGCAGAATAATGGAGAATTACCTTGTCTATAAAAAGCTCCTGAAGTCAGGAGGTGCGCCGCTGCCAAACGACACCGAGAGCAATTACCGTATGTTTCAACACCCTTTTCATAGGAAGGGATCTGTCTCGAGGGCCACTCACCATGCGCATGAGACTCATTTGGTTCGCATTACCATATCCTGGCGCAGCACAGTCAAGCCCTGGCTGTCATTGCCTCGTCTATTCAATGTCTTCTGTGCGTGATGGCCGTGTCCTTGTATCAACAGAGGATAAAGGAACAGAAAAAAATTCGCATGCAAACATGTCTTTGTTTTCATTATCCTTGCACAGGCCGAGGAGTGATTCCGCACTGCTCCGGTGACCCTACGTGAGTGAAAAATGAAATTAAATAAAAGAATGGGGGGATTCTCTTTCTTGCCATTTAGGTGCCATCAGGGAATTCAGCAGACAAAGGTGAGCCTTGCCGTCTTCCTCTTCTCGGAGAACAAAGTCATTGTTGAATGTCACAAAAGGGGAAAGAAAATTCTCAATAAATTGCAGGAAATAAATGGTGTGATTTCTTTCTCTCCTTTGTTTTATCTCCTCTCTCCCTCCCTCTCTCTCTCTCTCTCTCTCTCTCTCTCTCTCTCACACACACACACACACACACACACACACACACACACACACACACACACACACTCCTTCCTCCTCCTCTGTCCCCTTCTGGCGCTTGAACTCTGTGTGGGTTTGCTGTTAATTGGATTCAGATTGCAGAGATAATACAGTCTTATGCGGAGCGGTGTTTGGCTCGGCTGCGTCGGGTTTTCCCAAGCCGGGCCTCCAGTTAGTGGCATCAATAAAGTAAGTACAGTAGTCACACAGAGGAGGCTGTGTGAGGAAACAGTCTGCTATGCATCTGCTCTGCAGGCGGCGTAGCCAGCGGGAGGAGGTCACCCGATCATTAGCGCCCTGGGGATGATGTCATCCCGCTGTGCGCTGAACGCCACTCAGCTCCCTGCACACATGTGGCCCTGCCTCGGAGAACGCATCATCACCGCTGTCCTGCTGAGTCAGCTGGGTGTCAGTTCTGTGTGTGCGCGCATAAGGGAAAGTACTGTGCTAACAACACTGACATAGATGCACAAACATGTATAAATTGGGAAGAACACCGGAGGAAGCTTTTAAGGGTCTTTTCTGCCACAAGTCTCGTATACTTGTTTTTGGGAATTGCAGCGACCTTGTCGTTTCTGGTGGGATGAAGAATGTAAGTTTCCACTTTTGAGAGCAGCCAGGGAAAATTGTAAGTAAAAAAAAAGACAGCAAGAGGAGCTGAAAAAAGCAGGAAAAGAGAGAAAGATCCATGAGGGGTGGCGCATCAAAAGCTGCACATTTGTTTTCACTTTCCCACAACGATCCCTGAAACCAAATCAGAGCAATCCCATTGAAGGGCAAAATTGGCACGTAACTCGCTCTTCACGTCCTACATCACCCTGTTCTCTAGAATAATATTTTCTTTCACAGGCAAAGAACATGTTTGATCACCCCTTTTATAAGCGATGAGGCTTGCCTCAGAAACGCCCGTCTCCCACCCTTTCTCACCGCTGTCATTGTCTGTCTGGCTCCGCCACCCCACACTGTGCGCCATGGCACAGGGGAGGCAAAAAAAAAGAGGGGAAAGGGCCTACGCTCGAGGGCCCAGATGTGGGATACTGTGCCAAAGCTAGACCCAGTTCTTCCATCAGAAGGGTTATATTATGTTCGGAGATTGGCTTTCCGCAACGAAGCTCCTCCTTGATCAATAAGACAGGTCACCGGATTGCATTAATCCCACAAACCGCCCACATGCAGGAATGTGCAACACAAGGGAAATCTTACAAGAGGTAATTTTTTTTTCATGTCTGCAGCAAAGAGACTTGGAAAAAGTTCCACAACTTTTACTGTTTTTATGTTTCCCCTTTTATAAGTGCAGGGGATTGGTGAGCAAATTCGACTTCCCTCCCCTGACTGTGAAGAAGAAAATACCACTTAAGGTCTCCCCTCTTTGTTCTCCACATCAAGTCAAAGCCCCAGATGATTTACACCAGGGGTTAGGTCAGAGGTATTGTTTGAAAGTGAGCTCAGAATTCCAACAGCATTGTGTGCTTCCTCTATTTTTGAGTATGACTTGCACATCTTGACCATGAAGAACAGAAAGCACTAGTGCCACTGTGCCCCAGATGAACTCCTCAGGGACAAGTAGAAGAGAGTCTGCTTCCTGGCTGCATTGTCCGAGGAGAGTATCCTGTTTATTACAGCTGGATGAACTGCAGAAGAATGGCTGGCAACACCCACACTGATGGCACTGGTCATGCATTCAATGTGGGACTTTTAAGTAGATAAGAGGAAGCTCTAAAATTAATAAACAGATGTCCAAAACAAAGCACGGTAGCTCGCCGACCTTTTGTTTTTGTCTCCACAGATGATATTAGGAGCTTGGCTGGCTTTCCTGTGCATACAATTTTTGCTGGATGTTTGTCGAATTTCAAATATATTTCTCAATCTTGTTTATAAAAAAATACCGCTCCTGTGTATTCACTCACAGGCTCTTGAGGAGGCAAATGTTTATTATGGAGCTTTCTTTTTTGCGTTGATGGATTACCTTGTTGAATTTACAGGAGAACGTATTATAAATCACTGCTGTACTGACCTTTCCTTATAAAATGGGAATCAAAAGCCAGAGCTGATTTGCACGGGAGGTTGGGTGTAAACGATAAGGCTGCTGTGGCCGGGAAAGATTGTCAAGGTATTTGTCGGACAGGGATATTATAGTAAAGCACTGATATAAAGCAGCGGACGGTAAAGAAAGTTGTGAGTTATTGCCGTGGACAGAACATATCCTGTTCCCTTCCATATACAGGATTAGTGTTATTGACAGGCACAGCACAATCTGTTCTCACAGTGTTTTATGTTCCCTTTTTCTGACAAAATCAATGCCACGACTAAGTGCCTATGAAAGTCAAACCATCACTCCACATTAAAGAGGAAGTGTTTTTGAGGGGGGCTACACACATAATCAGAAAGATTCTTGTTTTGATTTTCTGACAGTGCGAAAAGTCACTGCAAGGGAAAGTTTGACATTTTGGGAAATACACTGCTTTGATTGACTGATACGACTCTCATGTCAGTACATTCAATATGACACGACGACCAGTTAGCACAGCTTAGCACAAAGATTGATCCATCTACCAACACTTCTAAAGCTCGACAATTAACATATTAAGCTTTGTTTGTTCAATCTGTACAAACACAAAAAACAGCAATTTCCTTTTTTTACAGGGGTTATGTGCTGGACTATTTCTTGACCTGGACCAGTTGCCAAGCAACCATCAGAGCCTCCAGGAAGTCAAGAAATATATAAATGGATACATTTATGTTATGCTTTTATCCAAAGTACTATACAAGGGCTTTACAATGAGTGCTGCTCATTCACACTTTCACGCGCACACACACACACACACACACACACACACACACACACACACACACACTGATGGTAATGATCTACCACGCAGGGTGCTGGCCTGACCATTGGGAAAAATTTGATGTTCAGTGTCAAAGGACACTTTGACATGTGGACAGGAGGATGTGGGGATCAAACTGCCAACCCTGTGATCAGTGGAAGACCCACTCTATCTCCTAAGCCACAGCCACCCCAAATATACAAATTAAAGAGTTTTAAAGGTGCTGGTAGGCAGGTTTATTATCACTGGACAGAGCCAGACAAGCTTTGTCTAGGCTGTATACTACACCAAGGTAATCAGCTGCATGTCTCCAGACACGCAAATAAGCATATTTCCCAAATACTCAAACTCTTCCTTCAATTGACCCAATTCCTTCTCAACTGCAATGAAACAGCCAAGACTATGAGGTAATTGTGGTACCAGTTACTGCAGCAGAGACAAGTGGAACACCTGCTGACCCACTGTTTTCCACAGACAATATAATGAGAGTTGTCAGGGCAGCTAAAACCAAAATATTATTGGTAGTGAAATTTGAAAATGGGTAAATTATTATCGCCTAAGCTAAGGACAACCACCACCTGGCACCTCTTGATCTCTCTTGGACTTCCATGGACTTGGCACATGTAATGCAAGCAGCGGCCTTGGGTTCAGAACGTGCACACCTCACCAGAGATTGAAGCTGGGGAGGATTGGGTCCTCCATGATCTTCTGGTTCAGTGATGCCAATGTGTCAGTCTAGTGTCAAGTGTCTTGCCCCTTTTAAACCTCACTTCCCCCAACTACACCCTGTATCTTCACATATTCCACTGTGCTCCCTGCATCACATTTTATATATCCTGGCTGAGTAGAATCAAGGTTGTACATACTATGCTATGGTCCAAGCATGGATATAAAATGCTCCTGCACTTTTTAATAAAAATAAAAACAACAAAAAGGATAGTTTAGTCTATTCAGCTCAATAAAACCCTTTATCCTTAGGTAAGTACATTCTTGAGCATGTTGCTCCAAATGAGGTAAACTATTTGACAGGGATTATCCTGAGGAGAGACTGCCAAGCTAGAGTATTAACAACGGGCAACTTTCCCGCCGTGCATTTTTCACGCCAGCAGTGCAAAGTGAAATTGGTTGCTGAGCTCCTAATGCACCGGTCTCCCCTGTCAATGGGTGATTAGCTGAAAGGGCTTTCATATTATGGCCAAAGTTGCAAGGCTCCTTTCAGACGAGAGTCTTGTAAAAGTTCGGGAGGTTCACTTTTCTCATTAGGTTGGAGTCAGCTTCGATTTCCTGCACGAGTGTGGAGTGGCAGGCCTTGGGTGACTGTTCTAAATGTAAATCATGGCTGAATGGAATTACACCGACAGTCAGACATCTGTATTTTAATTGGCCCCCGGCCACCGCCCCCCTCTTCCTTCCCTCCCCTTTCCAGCCCCTAGCAACAGGCTCCCACAAAAACATTAATTTATAGACCTGGCGCAAAGAATACACCCCATTTGTGTGTGCAGAACAAGGGGAAAAAGAGTCTGTAGCCTACATGGCAAAAACAATATTTAGCAGATGAGATCACTGCTACCATCTCCATCGTAGCATCAGCATGACAAGGCAGCCCAAAAATATTTCGCTTGGCGGCTTGCTGATCGTTTCTGCGCCCTTCGCCTGCATGTGTTTGTTTTGACTCGAGCATGCTTATTTTCACTCTGGGCCTTTTGGCCGTAGGCTGCTAATTGTGAGGGGATCTCGACAGAATGGTGTGTTTTGAGGAAAGGGATTATTTCAATCAGTCGATTCCTCCAGTGGACTGTGTGGCGTGGGCTCACTGTTTTAACCAGGGTGGTCGCCGGGCAGGCCGAATGAGAGGCGGAGAGGAAGAAGTAGAGGAGGACATGAGAATAATGGGCTAATTGATTTATATGGAGATGAAAGAGATGCAGACAGATAGACGAATGATGAGCCATCAGATGTGTGGTAAAGCAGATGAAAAACTCAGTGTGTTGTTAGTTAATGGTGACAGGGAAGCACAGACGGGCTGTGTTGTGTTCAAGGCGAGACTTGGTAGGGATGGAGCTGAGACCTCTGATGGATTTATGGATAATGGGTTTATTGTACAAGCTAATTGTTAGAGGATCTAGGCTGCATGGTGCGTTTGGAGAAAAGGGATTAGTCCGATCAGTGTATCCCACTGTTGGAATGCGTGGCAGGAGTCCAGTGTTCAGCCTGGGTGTATGGAGGACATTTTGTCTGGACGAGGGAAGGGGGGGCAAAGATGAGGTGGTGGGTATGGCAGATGGAACGAACTGTGAAGGCAGAGAAAGAACTGTGAATGCAGACCCCGCTGTGTTGCTGCCGCAGCACCATGAGACGACCCCGACAGACAGAGAGAACAGTGGCCTTCTCCCATTTAAGCAGAGGGCTGATGAAAACGGCTCAAGATGAGACCTCAGCTGAATTTACTGCGTGGGAATAATTGCAGTATGGATTTTCTTTTGTTCTTCTACTTTCTCTCTTTTGCTTTTATTTATTTTCCTTATGTTTTTTTTTTCTTCTCCTCTAATCTGCCATTTGCCACAGGATTTACATCCCAGTATTGAGTACACCCAGGGAGCCACTCAGCGGAATAAGTCCATTACTCACTCAATTACTGCAACAGCACGGCCTGCTGGGTCGGGTTTGGGGAGAAGCAGGAAGGAAGGTCTTGTGGCTACTGGAGGGTTTTAGTATGTCAACGCTCTTGGCTAAATTCGGCTTCGTGTCTTTCTGCAGCTCTCCTCTCCTGACCAGGAAGTGGTACACAACATGTATTTAGGCCGTTTTGATTGTAGGCTCATATAGGTTATTTGTCATTTAATTTAGTTCTACTGATGAATATTAACAATATATGCCCTTCCCTTGGCGTTCTGTTGTTTTTAGCTGTATGTACTTAGATACTTTAATTACAGAACAGAAAATGTGATTTATTATAGAGTGCAGTGCAAGCTCTTTTCCCCAGGGCAATGGTGAACAGCTTGGCATTGTTGCAGCCTGTGTGATGCTGAGTAGCAAGCACACTGGGGTCTCTTCTGTACAGTATGTAACCATATACGGGGAAATTATTTGCTTTGTGTGGGAATCCTCTGAGAAAAGGCAAGCACACTTTTATATCTCAGCCCTCCGTCCTATTGTTTATTTCAGCAGCGCAGCACGAAGGCTATCGAACACGATCTTAGCTTTCATCTTCATATCATGTAGCCGCCACTTCCTCTCACTGAGTTTGTATAGACATCTGGTATTGTGGACTTTGGGTCAGGGGCCCTGGCTCAGGAGAAAAAGATGAGATATTAGCATGTGGAGAAAGAGAGAGCGAGAGGTATAGACAGACAGGAAGGAAAGGGAAGAAGAGAAAGTGTGCGAGAGAGAGAGAGACAAGCACACATGCATTCGCACACATGCAGCATAAATCATCACAGGCCCAAAGATAATAGAAAATGGCAGTCCCCACAGTCTGCTAAATCAAGCCGCTGCTTCCTCGCTCTATTCAGTAATTGCAGAGAGTGCTGATCGGGTTGTTTTGCGGCAGCGACGCGGAGCTAAACGAAAGCAGGCAGGAATGAACGGACCAAGCCTCACGTCGTCTGTGGCTGGACTTTTAAGGGGGAGGGAGGCTGCGATTCAGTGGCAGCTGTGGTCGTCAGAGGGTGGAGCAGGCCGGGGGAGATTGCTTTGGGATGGGTTTGGAGCTGACGGGGATGGTGTTTGATGGGTGCTGGAAGCGGACTTTTGTGGAATCAGCAGAGGTGTCAAGACGGGGTCAGACGCTGGCCTGCTCTCAATCAGATTCAGGAAATGGAAGCTGTCCTCGAAACTGTCTATAATCATTAGTGTCTATTCACCCATTAGGAGGACAGTGAAAGGCCCTTCACGCCATGTCATTCACATGTACTTATAGTAGCACTACTGAGACTTTGAAAAGTTCTTAGCCAAAGTGTCGATTCTTCTTCTTCTAGAAATTCTTCAAGCTTTTCACCTCTGACCTGACACAGTTATATTTAAGTGTTCACCATTTTGCTTTTGGCATTAAACTCTGGACACTCAATATTAACCCAAGCTGAAGAGAACATTATTGAATCTCCGCTATACAGCTTTACTAGCCCCGTAAATGTGACTTTTAATACTTTGTGATGCAAGATATAAAAGATTAAAATGCCAACAATAAATCTGTAAATAAATCCAAGGGGTGTTTGATTTCACTTTGAACTTTTGTGCATATCATAGGTTGTCCAGACATTTTTTTTGTCAGAATTATTATATTTTTTATAAGAATTATTGCTCAGATAAGATTTGTCATCTGCTGATATGCTGTTTACTGTATATTTTCTTTTGCCACAGCTGACTTTTGTTTTCTCCCATGACCAAAGACCAGAGAGCACATCGCATCTAGAATAATTCTTTTTTATACTGGTCTAATATGCATCAATCTTTAGTATACAGTTTGCACTATACACCGTATACAGATCATTTGAAAGAGATGTTCATTACCATTTTAAAGACAACGATCTGTTATTGTCAGATTGTTAGTGGGAAGGACAATAAAAGACAGTTTACTGCAAACAAACCATAATTCAGTTTCCATTTCTATTTGTCTTTCTTTCATTTATTTATTCTCGTTTATTTATTCTCTCTAGTTTGCCTGTCTATGTGTGCAACATTGTGAGCTTTCATAGCAGCAGTGGCACTAATATTAATCCTGAATTCATATTACCAGTTTTAGTCACATGTGTTTTGATGATTTGCACATACAAACGTGCACATTTTCTGGTTGATTTCAGTATTTTTCTTCTAGTATTCCATATTTTTTTCAAGCAAGCAACTGATTTTACAGGAGCCTCATTTCCTAAGGTTGTATTTTCCGAAAACAAACCACTTAATCTGTTTTTTAATTAAAGGAAAAACAATTCCAAAATTTAAAATTGAGTTTACTTGTGTTGATTTTTTAAGCGGTTGTTGATTTTCAGAGGAATTTCCTTGACATCTTTCTTTTAAAAATCCTGGCTACAGCATTGCACTTAACTTCTAATTCACATTTTTTCCCCATTACATGAGAGAGGCATAAGAAAAGGTTTGACGGACAAAGCATCAATTTGTAGTTAAAGAGGAAAAGAATGTCACACATTACTCTGCTAGTTTACTCCGTGATTAAAGAAACAAATTTCCTTCAAACCCCAGTTTTGATTCTGATTATTAGTGTGAGCATTAATATTAATAGGAGTGAGAATGTTTTGGCCCGTGCTGCACATGAAATTGAGGGACTTTAGATTACACGTTGACGGAATGGGAAACAACACTCAGGCACTCAGCAGTCTGTCTCATCTTTTAAGCCACCAGGGTTTCAATCACCCTCTCTTTAAGCCCAAAGATTGAGGCTGCTTAGAACATTATTCCTTCATCCGATTGAAAGTTGGGACAAATAGAGCAATGGTCTGGAGACGGGCTTGCTCCCGTTTCCCTTAAGAGCCTGGATGCAAAGACAATTACTAAGTTGTGGGCACTACGATGGGGAAGAAAACCACTCTAAGTCCATGTGGGATGTTCTGTCTTTTACTAATCTTCCTTCCCCCAAGTAGGCCACAGTCTTTCTGGAGAAAGTCAGAAGAATTGCAAAGAAGTTTGCCATTTTCTTTATTCCATGAGAATTGATTTTTTTTTTCTTTCCGTCTGGCCTGTTTTCCACTAACAGCCACGAAAACTGAGGGTGGCATAAGGCCATTGTAATCAGAGGACTGTAAACAGCTATTGTGTATCTGCGACAGCGACCGTGTATGACATTTCCAGCCTCTCTTGATTATAATAAAGGACTTCGCAAATACAGCATCAGCCTTTAAAGATAAATTATAAGCAAAGTCTGAGCTTATCCGTGCCTACGTTTGACCCGTGCCTTGGAGAAATATGAATAACATTCATTCATTTAATCACAAACCGATTAAAAAAAAGGGCCTCAGAAACCATACGATTTGTGAAGACTATTAATTTCGATGTCACTAAATCTTTTATCTTTTGTTCACAATAAAGTACATGTTGATTAATGTGAAATGACAAGCTGAGAGACGCCGAACGTGGGCTTCAATTTGAGCAGTAATCAAGTGGGTTGAGAGTGACCTGATGTCCCTGGCACGGAGACAGACAGTCTTACAGCTGCCAATGCAATGTGTCTTTTTTCACTTTTTTTTAATTACAGGCTAGACTTAATTAAAAGTTTCTGTGACATTTCTTAGTGGCTAGTAATCACATCAATTAAAACGTGATTCCGAGACACAATCCATAATGGAGATTCCTCTTTTTTCACAGATATTTGAGAGAAATTATTAGCGTCACATAATTTTGACAACTGTGTAAGTTAATTTGTCACTCATGTGCAGTTTCTCCTCCATGTAGGCGCTGAATATTCCAATAAAATCAGCTGCAATTGTTTGTGATGTCAAACAGAGTTCAGCTTCCATGGTTTTCATGCACATTTGAAAGTGATGAGCCGCTTTCAGTTTCTGGTACTATCAATCACGTTTCCATTTTGAGGACTCCGAGAAAAGTATTTTAACATTTTAAGGTAGAGTTACTGAATAGTATCTTTACTGGGCTTTCACATACTTAAGGGAGGAAAGTGAAGTCACAGCCTCCATTACTGAGTCATTTTAAGATCTCAACTTCAAATACCTCATACCAAGATCCACAAAAAGGGCCCTCTCTTATTCTCACACTCCTTATCCTGAACCATGGAATAAATTGCTCATCTTGAGGAGGCAGAGCTATTCGGACAAGGCACTCAGCCTATCACATATTGGAAATGTGAGCCATCAGAGTAAATCCTGGATGGCGATTTCTGATTTTAGACCCTACGGGAGGCCTTTAACCCTTCTCTTGCATTTCGGGTCAAAAGTGACCGAGTGACTTTGTTTTTAATCATAAATATTATGTTTTTCATCCAATTGCCTCAAGACCTTATGTTATCCTCCACACTAGGCCTCTGAACATATACAATTGATGATCACCACTTACTTTGAATTTTGAGTGATTTATTCAACAGTGTACCTCCTATGATATTTCGGGTCAAAAGTGACCGCCATAAGGAATGAATGGGTGTGAGTATATTATGCTCATCCTGCAGATGGAAAACATCTCCACACACACACACACACACACACACTCTCTCTCTCTCTCTCTCTCTCTTTCTCTCTCTCTCTCACTCACACACACAGACACACACACACACACACACACACACACAACAATTTTCTCCAGGTTACGGGAACCTCTCACTTTCTCGGGCTATATGATAGAATGTATCAAATCTTCTCACAGGTGCAAGCTCTAAAGAAAAACTTCTCACATTCTCTCACTAAATGCCCCTCCCTTTCTGTCTCTCATGCATATGTATTTGTGCCTTGCTCTCATTTGACTCATTGATGAGGTGATTTTCTGTCAGAGAGGTCAGAGACTCCAGTCGTCCAATGGCGCCTTCCCTACACACCAGCCTCTGCCAGTCTGGTAAAGAGAGTGAAGAACTCTCCAGACACTCCCCCAACAGCCCCCTGCCAAGGTCAGAAAAGGAAGAGGTGCGAGCTCTGTGCTCCTTGAGACAGAAAAACTAGCCAGGCCTGTCAGAAGTGCCATGCCTACATCTGCAAGGAACATTCCACCACAACTGTGCATTGACAACTATGTGTGTGAATACACACACACATGCATGCACACACACATAGACAGACACACACAAACCATGTTGATGTTTTGTTACGGTCTTTTTTTTAATATTTCTTTTTCAGTAAGTGTTCATTGATGAAAACAGTATAAGTGTCTTCTTTTATATTCATCACAGTGAGTGCAGTCAATGCTAAACTTGATGGGTCGACCGGTGCGTCCGGACTATATACTGAACAAACACTGGCTTGCCTGTATCAAATTTACACATCCTATACATCATTGGATCGGGAAGAATCTCAGCTACAACCCTAACTAAAGCATTTCCATCTGCAGTAAACACACCCTACATGGCAAGCATTTTTATAGTATACAGTAATGTAGAGCAAACGCTATCTTTGAACTTTCTCCAAAATTAGAACATGAAATTCACCCCTGATGTCATTCTGTCTGACACCCCTTGATTCTACTTGCTCTGACTGTTCAAATGAGATGCCAACCATCAAAATTGGATAAGGGGTTCCAGAGTTATCACCTTGCAAAACACACCGGTCACTTTTGACCGGAAATGTCATGGAAGGGAGGGTACGACAAATGCAAGAGGAGGGTTAAATGGAGTCAGCCTGAACGTGTGCTTGCTAATGTCGGTCCATCACAGCATCACCATCGACGTTCGATGGAAGTTTTGAAGCCTGTGCACAACCTAATCGAGTTAGACTATTGATATACTTGCACAAAAAGAGAAGATTCTCATAATGCCCTTTCCTGTGCTTTTTCCATGTCCAAGGATACATTAGAACAGCCTCTTAGAGCCTTTCTAGCTCAAAAAGGTGAATGTAAGTACAGAAAAGGTTCTTTCAAGGGCATTTTTTCCCCTTATGCTGAGATTAATTCCAGTAATAGTCGAGTGTGAATCTGAATTTAATAGACATATGGTGCAGTTTGTGCAATCATTAACAGTCTTCAACCATGAGCTCTATGAATCTTTGAGCTAATTGCTAATGTCAACACGCTCACAATGACAATGCTGACATGATGACATTTAGTGAAATGTTTAAAACATTCAAATTTTTGTTCTTTGTGTTTGCATATTAACATCTGCTAATTAACACTGAACACAAAATAAGGGTGAGACTGATGAGGATGTCATTAGCTTCAGTGATAAACCAAGTATATAAGTATATGAAAAATTTTTTAGTTTTTAGTTTTCACCTGATGGCAATTAAAAAAAAAGTCAGGGTTCCAGGAATTCTTCCAGTAGCTGTCGAGATGTTTCCAGCAAAACTAAAAAAAATGAGCAAAATCAGTAGGATTTATCCTCTGGGAACCATGAATGTTTGCACAAAATTTGATAAAGTAGATAAATATTCTCTGGGGATTACAAACTGCCAAGACAATCCATCAAATAGTTGTTGAGACATTTCACTGGAGGGTCCATCAACTGACAGACCAACATTGCCACTAGGTCCATTTTTCTAATGTGGCTAAAATATGAATATATGTGGAAAATGTGTGCTTTCAATGGCACACCTTTTACACTTATGTGCTGATTTTTTTTTACCATAATGAGCAGCTCAGGGGCACCACAAGGGGCAGTTCTGTCTCCCTTCCTGTTCACACTCTACGCCTCGAACTTCAGACTCTGCTCACAGTCCTGCCACCTTTTCATCTAGTTGTATTTTTGCTGCTGTATATTATGGAGTGCTCTGGCACGAGAATTCCTTGAGGATTAATAAAGTTCTTACCTTATTTTCCAGCAATATCACTGAACTGCATGCACTACATGTATCATAAATACTACTTTTTTTCTACAAATCAACTGCTGGTATAAAACTGTAAAAGCAACATTTACGTTTACAGTATATAACATCATTTGGACAGGCAGTGTATTACAGCACTCTGGCTGTTGTAAGACTGGTTAAACAGTTCACAATAAAAAATTAGTAATAGAAAGTTACAAGCTGCAAAGAGCTAGCAGATGAAAGCAACTGTGGCGTCAGAAGCCTGTGAAAGACTCCAGGGAAAGAAGAAGCACTGGGCTTGTGATAAGTTTGGGCAATTGTGTAAACAACTTCAAACCTCAGGGCCAGTGCTCTTTGGTAATGGATGCTTAACCCAAACTGAAGTAATGTACTCCCCTTTCAGAAACACTGGAACCTGCTGAATTAGTGCAAGGACCTCTGACACACTAATGTAAATAAGAGAGGAGCAGGATTTACAGAGCGCTTCTTCGTTTTTTTTTCTATCTCTGAAACCACTCAGAGATCAAGGGAAGAAATTTATGTCCCTTCGCCTGAATGGGGTGTAAAGGGGGAGAGATGCTGCAGAAAGAAACTGAGTGTGCCTCATGATCAGGACACCTTTAAACACACCCGAGGCAGGAAGAATGCCTTTTATCTGATCTGAGTCACGGCTACTAACAAAGAAAATCAAAGGCCTCAGAAGAGGAAACTGTTACGGAATAAGGAGTGCTGATGTTGATGAATGCATGTCGTGGAGAACATATTGTACATCTCATATAATATTTAGGATTCCAACCATTTCACATATGAATACTGCTTTACTTGATGTGGGAAGTAGCACACAGCCTGTGAAAACTGCTGTGTTCTGTGACTCTGAAGTGAGCTATCTGCTGTCTGACCACCTGAATATTGCAGTTTTTTGTTTGCTGGACTACTCACAGCATGAGTGTGCAAAATAAGACCAAGGCCATCATCTACAGCCTGATGTGCCTTCCTCCATCTTCTTCAATGTATTTTTGAAAATACCTGAAGTGACCAGGACCCCCAGCACTAAATCATTCTGCAACACATTCAGACCCAAAAGTCTCTTTTCACATTTCAAAACAGACATTAGGGGCAGACGGCAGAGTAAGTCCTGCAAATATGAGTGGAGACAGTGACCTCCAGCATTCTTCAGGTGGGTAAATTTGCATGGGTATGAAGGAGGGACTCATTAGAGGTTTCAGAGTGGTGGGAGATCTTTACCAAAACGACCTGATAACACATAGAGTCAAACAGCTTGTCCAGATTTAGAGACACAGCAGGTATGAACTAACATGTTGGTCAACTGGTGGTCAACTGATAAGTTTTATTTTTTTGTGTTTTATTGTGTCCAACAGATCTGTAATGTCTTAGATAATCATAGTCAATGTTAACCTACCAAGTCACAAGATGATTAGGGCTGAATACTGACAGGACATCTTATGTGGCCTCAGGGTGTTGACGATGGCAAACTTTTACACAAAACAGTTGCAAAACATATGTCACATCCAAGCCAATGTAAGTTTTTCATGGGAAAAATGTATATATGTCATTTTTAAAAGTTGACTAGTTAGTGATTTCATCAATGTCATGAGAAGAACTTCTTAACAGGACCCAGGTCCTGTCACAGTTCTGTAGTCAGTTTTCTGTTTAGACTTTGTTTTTGTTCTGCCTTTGTTTTGCTGTTACATTCATGCCGGCCATTGCTCTGTCTTTTTTCTCAGTTTAGTCTCTGTCATGCCATTATCTCTGTTATGCCATAGTTTCCTTTCTATCATTGTCCTGTTCGTGTCTCGTACTTGTCCCATGTTCTGTATTAGATTTGTGTTTTAGTTCTGTCTGTTCTAGTTCTGTGTTTTGGTTTCTGTTCTGTCATATTTCTATGTCCAGTGTCTCATCTCTGCTTCATGTCACCTACCAGCCACACCCACTTAATCATGTCACCTGTGTTTCCTGTTGAAGCCAATTAGCACCATGACACTACATAAGTCAGTTGTTGTCTCTTTGTCTCTGCCGGATCGTCTCTCTTCACGTCACATTTTATGACCATGCTTCGCTTCACGTTCACGTCCATGTATTCCCTTGCCGTGAGTTTTTGTTAAGATCTAATTTGATTTCATTAAAGACTATTGAATCAGCGATTGTGTGATGCGCTTGAGTCCGCAACCACCCGCCATGACAGGTCCGAGACACAGATGAGGGTGACTGAGTACAAGGGATTCATTAAGCAAAACATCTCCAGAAGACACACAAACACAAAAAGGTGTAGAGAGACTGATGGAGCAGATTTGCTTCAGTGGATGGAAGCTGGGTGGTGGGTGGTAGGTGCTGAGGCTACTGACTGGAGACACACTGGTGGAGCTGGTAAGGATGAACACAGGAGATGGGGGGAACACAGGAAAAGCAGGAAAAACACTAGAAGTCAGGGACAAAGACAGGGACAATCTGGCAGCTTGCAGGTGAAATGAAAAGTCCTTTAATGCCGCCACTGACGAGGTGAGATGAGGTGACCTGGGACTACGCCCCCAGCCACTGAATCAAAGCCAGAAGAAACAGAAGAAAAAAAACACTAACACTGCAGAAGAAACCCTGAACCAAAAATGCTGGAAAACAATCACAAATAAACTATGACATCCAAACTATGACATTCTGCTGTATAGACTTATCTATTCTCTGCAAGTATGTAACCTTGCACTTTTATATTCCTCTCATAGCATTCAACCTGACTTGTGAAATGTTGAATGTGTTACAGAAATCTTTCAATTCTACCCAGTAACTTGTATTTCTTTTCAGACATGTGAGGTGAAATCATAGACTGTATAAAACATGGACATAGCCTCTGTGACTTCACCTGTAGATTTCTGAAGAGCAATTTTGTAGCCAATTGTAGGGCGCCGCCATCTTGGCAGTGATGATATCACCTAACTCTGGTTAATCCAAATATGGACAAAGAGGTGGAGCGAGGGCGGAGAGAGGGTGGAGCTGAATGAAGCTCCTCTGATGAAACATGGCCACTGATAGCCGGCTAACCTGGTGGTACCAGTTGGCTTTGGCACCAGTTATGGTACTTTAACAATACCCCCCATATACATTTAACATGGGGGTCAAATGTAATTGACACCCTTTTGGAGCCTGTCCCTAGTGTTCATTCGAGAAACTGCAGCTTTTGGCACTTCCATGTAGACTTCATTTTTCAGCGCCGGAGGTTGCCGCTTGGGTGAAGCAGCCATCACATTAACATAGCAAGGTCCATGTCTGATGATGCCATCAGGGTCATGTCAGGTTGGGTTTGAGGCTTCAGATGTTTAATAGTCTAGGTTACAAACAGGTGGAAGACAGGCAGCAAACCAAGCAGAGAGGGTGTTGTATTATACCAAGCAGGGATGGTATAATAAAATGTGGTGGCCTCTGCTGCATTCACTTTGGCCATAATTTTTTGTACCCCTCATATGTTTCCCAGCTTTGTGGATGAAGTGTGAATGAAATAGTAAAATCACTGAAGTACTGCTTTAAAAGGACAGCAGGGTTCAATCTATAATCTAAGGGCAATCTGGTTGCCCTCCATAAGAACTCATGCTGACAGACCAACTGAGGAGAAGAGGCTGAACCACACAGGTTCTGAGGATGAGTTAAAAATGTTGAACATTTCCAGGGCAAAGACAGTAGTGAATGATTAATGTGTGTAGATCCTGTACGGTATGTATGTATGAGTGTGTGTAAATGTGTGTGTGGGCGCGCGCGTATGTGGCACTGCGAATTTAGGAAGCTACGGAGGCAGAATGAGAGATGAGATAAATCAGAGTGCCATACAGTAATGGTGCGTGGGCTTCAGCGAGCATGTTAAAGTCAAGAGGAGTGCGTGTGTTTCTTTTTATCACTTGCTCTCGGCTCCCTTTATTTTAAGCTATGATGACAGGTAGGGAGGATAGGAACTGAGGTGGTGACTCACAGTAAGGAAGGGAAAGAATGTGAGAAGGTGTCTGGTACTCAGGTGTCTCATTCATTATTCAGGGACGTGAGTGGGAAACAAATGTAAGTTCAGTTCAAATTAAAATGCACGCCGCATGTCTGAAAAGTGAAAGTTTGTTTTTCGCGGGTGGGTAGCTTGATGGCAAAACAGTACAGTGGAAATTAATGGTGCCCAGGGAGAGTGTGGTAGTAGGGAGGAGCAGCTCGAGCATTCAAGACCAACAGATTAATTTTGTCAATCAAGTTTTCAAGTGCATTACTCCTGACTAATGATGATTAACTGTAATGAATGATTTGCATAAAAGCTAAACCAAACCCATACGGTTCCACTTTGCCAATTAGCCTAATTAAAAAATAATTTTGATTTATTAAAAATTTTTAATAGTTTTTTTTTTTGGCCATAAATACTGTCCAATTTGGCCAGGCCCATCAGATGATTAGACAAGATGTAAACATACTAACGGTTTAGTCAAATTGTGAACATACGAAAGCAATATTGATTGCAATCTTGGACTGCACCAGAAAACTGTACAAATACAGACAGTCAACACTGAACCATTAAGCTGGACCGTACAGTTTGGTTATTCTACCATTTGCTTTCAGCATATAACTTTTACCAATCTGTGGATTTTTAAAAATAAATTGTCTGACTCATTGTGTTTCTCGGCCCAACTCCTTTGTAGTAATCTACCTGTGTGTGAACATCTTAGTATCTGTCCAGAACAATAGCCAAAGCTATGGAACTAAGACCTAGTTTGCAGGAAACCCAAATCACCATTTAACTGTCAGATAATCTTTCTAGATGACGATCCAGAATAATGCTGCACCCCAGTAATGTGAAGGGGCTTTATGGAAATCAAGAATCATCTCAATTGTTGGATGTTGGTCTGTCAGTCAGGTCCTTACTGACATGTCTCGAGAACGATAATTGCATATATCCACGACCAGAGGATGATCCTAATGTCTTTGATCATACTATGACTTTCTCATCTTGTGCCATCGGCTGGTTAAATTTTCATGTTCCTCTGAGGATGAATTGTAGCTTTTCATTTAACACTGTCGAGTGAAAATTGTAATTTTTAATAAGCAAATGATTACATGCTAACACACTAAACTAAGAAGGTGAACGTGGTGAACATACCTGCCAAACATCATCCACATGTTAGCATTGTCATTTGTGAGCATGTTTGCATGCTGAATTTGCAGCATGCAAAAAATGCTGAACATGGCATTTAGTGCAGCCTCACAAAGACACTGGCATGGCTGCAGACCAGTGGCGAGCGGTGACCTGTTACAGTGGTCATGTGTGAACTACAGCCAGCGCCCAATTGTTGCCTATTTATTTATTAATTAAAACACGTCATATGTTTTTTACGGAGCCCCGGAGGTGTCAGGTTGCAGAATATTTTATTAAGGCAAGGGCACGCCTTCTATAGTGTGGGTGCGCATTAATAAAGCGTTCCCTCCACGCTATGTTATAGTGAGGGACCGGGATAAATAAAGCATTCCCTCCACGCTATGGTATAGTGAGGGACCGGGATAAATAAAGCGTTCCCTCACTATATCATAGTGAGATGCCTCTGGAGCTCTGTATACCTCCGGGGCTCCGTTTTCTAACTAGTACATCAATGCGATTTTAATAGACACTCTCACACTCAGAGTTTTGAAATGAATCCAGTTATGAGCATGCGCGTTGGCAGATAAGCTGCTTCACTGACAGCTTTTTTGCCACTCAAAATGCTCATGTACAGTAAACACAGCCTCGAGCACGGGTACTACTCAATATCGCAGTGCGCATGCGCGAAACAAGCTGTCAGCTTTCCAGCTTTTCGCAAACAAAACAAGATAGATAAGGCAGGAATTTCAGACCAAAACAGTAGAACTAAGGTATTGCATTATAGAACACACTGACAGATGAATATTTTCAATTATTTTATTGAAGGGCTTGGGCATGCACTGCATTTATAGCTTATTATGACCGCTCGCCCCTGCTGCAGACTCTTATGATATCATTGATGACAAATGATTCTAAACTGCCCCGGGGTGTAATGTCACAACTGTAAAAACAAATTATATTCACTGTTAAACTTTAACAATTCAGCATCTGATTCAGGTTTGTTTATCGTCTGCTAGATATGTTCTTTAAATGTTGTATGTCTGGTATGGTATGAACATAGCATGGTGGTATATGACAGTTAATGAGGTCCAGCAACACAGTCAAACTGAGAAAAATAACCCATATGCTTCTTAGACATACAGTAGTCATACCAATATATCACAAAATAAGATATTGTATCAATACACAATGGAAGTCCACAAAAATATGATACTTCAGATTTTGTACTTGCTTCACAACAAAACACTTGTGGCATTGACAAAATATGCTTTGACTAGAGCTGGAGCTGATACTGGCCTCTGAAATGAAATGTTGCATATGCCTTCCTAGACCCGTGGCAGGCAGAATATAAATGCACTGAAGAGTTGTTTTTGATGTTGGAAATATCAGACGCACTCTCCAGTTTGATGGTAGCAGATGTAGACTCAACCATCTGTTTCAGGCAGCAATTGCAACAGTGTCCGGCCCTTAACATGAAAAGGACTTCTGAGCATCCCGCACTTACCTACTGAATACTCTCAGACAAATTTCACTCGCCTAGAATATCTTATTTGATTTGTTTTCTAATCCATGCAGTGCAGTAAATGGACTATTGATTTAGTCTTGATGCAGCGACAGTGTCAATAAGGGCCAATCCTAACATGGCTCAGAAAACAGACAGCCTGGATGGAGCTGCAGAGTTATTAATATCATTGCTATTGAGCTCTCCGGGTCTTCAGATATGCTTGTTAGCATTTCGACGGGTAATAACCCTGACAACCGCCACTGTCTCCGCACCTGAGGGGGTCTGACACGAAGCCCCCTGCCATATCCCTTTAACCCAATCAACATCGGCCTAGATTCAGAACATCAAAAACACCAGTGTGTAAACCAGCCTGTGCATAAAGAAATCAGTGAAAAAAAAAAAGATTAAGAAGGAGAGAGTCTATTAAAAATTGTAATGTAATCAGAAAAGGAGTAAAAAAGACTGTTGGGATAAAGCGAGGGGAGTGTTTGCTCCGATGACACTTAACCGTCCTCTGTTGAATTATGACTGGATAAGAGCGGTTCTTTGGGTTGCAGCTCTATTCCCAGGCCCCGGCCCTCCTCCCTGCAGCCCACAGAGGTTAACGACAAGTTCATAACACAACCTTTCAAACGGCCTAGTCAGCACACACTCCCCCACCCTGACCTCCGCTTCCCTCTCGACTCCTTCCCCTCTTTTCTTTCGCTCAGACGGGAGGTTTTCAGGGGGTCATCACTGATCCAACATGAAAAAACGTTACCACATCCTCCGCCATCACTTCCTCTTTGTTCTCTTCTTTCAACTTTGACCGTCCTGTCCTCTGGCCCAATTTGGCAAGTCCTTAATCCCTGCTCCACTAAGGAGTGTGGAGCAGGGGGAAAAAAAGACTCACTCACTTTTCTCACTCTCATCTTCTCTTCTCCAAAACCAACAGCACCCTGAACTGGCCAACTTTCCACCTTTGACTGTCTTCTCTCTTTGTCTGTCATACACCACTAGCGTCTCTGTAAAACTTGTATCCATCAGCGACCTGTGGTCAAGCAGGCCTGCCAGGTCCAGCTGGGCATGCAGAGCTTCCTGTGGAGTACATTAAAGACGCCCAGAGGTCAGCTTTCTTGACCTCTGACCTTGGCAAACCACAATATCTGTTTCTCATTACTTTGAACTTGCAACATATGAGAGGATCATCACTGATTTTTTTTTTTTTCCATTTTGTTGTAAGATAATGAGTTTTGAACCTGCTGTTGGCTTTGATTCCAGCCCGTGTGGTATAAAAATACATCTTTTGATTGCTTCTGACGGCTGAACAAAGTTGATTATGACAAAAAAATAATCAAGGCCTTTCATGTCTTGTATCATTTAGTAGTTTCTATCAACAGACTTTGTTCTTTTAGGTTCTCTGGATATTAAAACAATACCAGCGACATCTCCTTTTTAAAAAGTAGATTAACGTTGACTGGAGCTCGTCACATC
This sequence comes from Centropyge bicolor, assembly GCA_037975185.1. NCBI lineage: Eukaryota > Metazoa > Chordata > Actinopteri > Pomacanthidae > Centropyge > Centropyge bicolor. The sequence goes on along the minus strand of JBBMOC010000006.1, from coordinate 770,903 downwards.
TGGCCCCAAGCTGGTCCCGTGAGAGCCGTCGGGGGTTATCACCCCTGAAAGCTACCCACCACATGTGCATGTACGATGGCCACGCTGTAAAGATCTCTCTATTTCCAAGTCCATAGAGGAAAGAGACAGCATTGTTCCAGCCTTCACCCCAGGGGAGGCAGACAGATCTTTTACACGGTTGTGGTTTTACTGTAAAACATCTCTGTTTCTGCACCGACTGCGTGTCAGACAGCAGGAAAAGCTTGTCTGGGATTTATTGGCAGCTGCGGATCTGCAGATGATGGATAAATGCCCCTCTGGAGCGTGGGTCTTGTAAAAGGCAAAGGGCTGAATACTCTGTTAAAATGGTGTTTATTTCTTTTGCATGTCTTGCAGGATCTCTCTCTTTCTCCCTCTTCACGTCGCTTTTTTTTCAATCCTGTCGTTGCCTTTGAGCTCTCCAAATGCTCTCAGACTCTTTTTTTCCTTTGCCTTTTCTGAATAAACAGGGTATTCACTGGGACTGTTGGACGTGCCCTTGACATCGGCTAAACGTGTATGTGTACCTGCAGCTACGGGAACGTGCACTGATATTTTGAGTGGCTGTTGCTCTAACCTGAAAAAATAGCCTGCTGTCTATATGTCAGCCAGCCAGTTATCTGGCTACAATTGGCTCATGTTATAGTGTAATATGAGGCAATATTGCACAATATAATGCAAATGTGACAATCTGCGAATTGTGCAGAAGCATATGTGAAGATTTATTATTCAAATGGCATCACATTGGTTATACTATTCATGCAGAGGTATGCCTATTAAAGTTTGGATGATATGGTGATTTAATTTTACTGATGGCCTACTCATATTTATTCAGTCACAATAGCAGAAATGAAACAATTATTTATTTATATATCAATTATTTTTTTGCGACAGAGGGGTAACTCAAATGGGCTGTTGCTTGAAAATGACAATGACTCTTTGTCATAGCTTCATGCTTTAAGCTACTACACCACAAACAAGAATGTTTTTTTTCCTGGAGAAAATGTCCTGCTGCAGTGCAAAGAGACATAAATACAGATTGGTATGTTGAAAGCCAACAAGTCAAGTGTCTTAGTAAAATGCCTTGAGACCAGCTTTATTGCGTCTTTGCACTGGATCTACAAGTATCAAGTGAAATCTACTGAAGGGATGAATGGCCTTCTTCAAAAAAAAAAAAAAAATCCTTCATTTGGTGTTTTGATGATGGTGTCTGTGTGATGTGATGCTCCACAAATCTCCCATGGGTTTCTAATAGACAATATTATTTAATATTACTGGTGCATTCATGTTCCTTTAATTTTGCCTCGATATTATTATAATATAGCATGTAAATATAGTTGTAACAAGTACGTACTGCCGGATAGTATAATCTAATACAAAGTTTTACATTTTATAAGCTAGTTTATGTGTAAGTAAAGTAGCTAGTAAGAGTACAGCTCTCAGATAAATGTATTGGGGTAAATTGTTTCCCTCTGAGATGTATCGAGGTAGAAGAACTAAATGGCATGAAACTTTTACTTTGTATTCCACTTTTATTAGGAGCAGTATGCGTCTCCTAGTACAGCTGTGAGTGTGTGTGCGTGTGTGGACATGTGCAGAAGAGGGACACATGTTTAAGGACACAACAAGATAACGAAAGATTAGAGGAGAGAAAGGAGGGAAGGTGAGTGAGTAATAAGAGAAAGGAATGGAGAGACCAGGGCAGGAAGGAAGGAAGGATATAGACACAAAGGGCAATAAAGAATGAAAACAGCATTGTGGCAGAAGTTAAAGGAGCTAAGCTAAGGAGCTATTTGAATGAGCAATTATACTGTGGGTGATTTATCCAGATATCTGTACCCCCATCTACAAGCCACACCTCAGTGGAAACCTGCTTTAATGGAGCACATGGGGCAGCAGGTATGATGTCTATCAACTGATGATAAGAGCTGAAATGTTGTAATGGTTCTTATTCAGTCAAAATAAGAGCAGCAAGAAAAGGACTGAAGGACACTGATTTGCAGCCTCTAATTGTGCAACCAGACTAATGTGTCTGTCTTTGTCACAAATCAAAATGGACTAAAAACACGAGGAAACCACATGCAATCTGAGCAGGTGTACGATTATCATCAGGTAATTGAGTGAACAGGATTTCAGATCTATTGGATAATGGATCCAAGGGAGGGAGCTGCCATAGTCAAAGTGCCAGGCCTCGTGTATTATCACATCAGAACACATACATCCTCAAGTTCCAAATACAGAAATAGAGGACGAATGTGCTACTACGTCTATCATGTGTAATAAATTAGAGGAAATGAGACAAATTTTGTTCTGCATTTAGGTCAAGAGGATTCACTGTGGTAAGAGCGGGAAATAAATATGCTTAGTTTCCTCAAACTGAGAAGCACCTTGTTCAGAGGACCCTGTTTCAACTAGAAATAAGTACTGTATGAGGGCAAAACATTGGGCTGCTATATGAAACCTCTGTAACTGTCTTTCAGCTAAAATTGCAAAAAAGAAAAAAACACCCAAAAAAATCTATATCTTCTGTCATGCAGTTTTGGATTAATTGGTAGCATATTAAATTCACATGTCCATCTCTGAGAGTTTTGCCTCTACCCTAAAACAGTGGTGTCCACAGCATTAGAAAAAGTTGCCCCCGAAGTTAATGAGAACAGTGTTTGCTTTGTCAAACAGCACTCTTTTGCAGTTTCATGCCTTGCTGTTACTTTCTAATCATTGCTGACTGATGCTAATAATAACTTCAGTTGAAAATAATATCTGGGTTTTTTTTGTATATTTGTACTTAAAAGGTGATGACAGACTCAAACTTTTGATCGTTCGAAGTCGATTTCGCTGAATGTTAGAGGGTTGCCAGACAGAGCAGTCACTTTTTTTTAATTTAGCAGACACACTAATGCATAATTTTCTCTCCCTCCAGAAACACTCCTGCGACAATGACACAAATCTGTGGAAATATCAGTGGGGGTCACTCAGCAATGTTGGGCTTGAGACTAATAACTCAGCGGGGGTGACAATTCTGCTAAATAAATTCAAAGGTGACACACTTGAAACTTCTGAAGATGGATTACGACTGTGAGTAAACCGCAACAGTGTGACGTTCATCATTTATTTATTTTTATAATCACAATCTCTTAACTTTGTTTGAGAACAGCACTGAACTGCAAGAGAAGCAGAGATGCTAGAAACTGAAAAGAAGATTACAAAAAAAGTACCTGCTGAGCAAATAGATAAATATCTGTATCCCTTTTCAGTCTCTTCAACAAGACCGTATCATCATTGTCCCATTCAATTCATTTCTCAAATCAATGCAGGCATGAAGCTCGGGAAGGCTAATGGGCCAATGACATACATTATAAATACTGCAGTATGTCTCGTGTATCCATTGCACTATAGTGTCCTTGGTGATAACAGAATCCTGTGTGTATTTGTCAGTGGAAGTGTTCCAGCACACCCATATAACAGCATGTCATCATTTATTCATTCAACTCTCAAATAGAGATATATGAATTAGTTGTAATTAAGAACGTTCAAGGAGATACACTTGAAAATAAATGAAGCACGGCAAAGCAGCTCGCAGCAGTAAAACATTGCTTTTAATAAGTTTTTCCACTGGAGTTAATTTACGTCTAATTCTGTACCAATTCTACACTGAAATTACAGATGAAAAAAAAATCATATTTCCCCTTTGTCAAACAAGCCTGTGAGGCTTTAACAAGGGGAATTACTGATGAGAAATTTCTAATTGGAAGTTACTTTGTGAAGAAAACTTTCAGAGGCCTAACTTTTTCTTAAATCTTTGTCCATGATTTCCAATAGTTAATGAAAAAACATGCAATATTGTGTTTCCACATTTGTGTAAAATGGTGTTTTCCAGCCAAGACTGGTTGCATTTGAAAGGGTTTTGGTTCTATAGATATCACATTAAAGATTTCTTTGAATCGTTGGAGCAATACATGCACACATAAGGATCTCTAAAGCAGCCTTTTGATCTTGAACAGACACCTTACATTATGTTTGCTGCTGTTTCCGATCGCTGAAACATTTTCCAGTGTGGCTTTGATCGATTGTAGCTGTCAGCGTTTCACTGCAATTTTGTCTACATTCAACTGTTGAATAAAATACGTACCTTTAATCATAGAATAGAAGGGACAAAAGAAATGTATGTGAGGTTTGTGTTTTTTGCACAGATATTCATTTTCAGCATTAAACATACGATTTGAATATATTTTAGTTGAGATTGAAAGTTAATTCTTGACCTTGGAAATGACCACTCCATTAAAATCAAAGAAATGTACTTTTTTTTTTAGCACTTTAATCATATTTAATACACGTTGAATGACTACATTTACTCTAATATTGACTTACATTTTTGTGGTATGACTATGTGCTGTGACTACCTCTTTCCTCTTTATACAAATAAATGGATTCAATGTACAGAGCCACTTTGTCTCGTCTATAGGTCAGACTGAATAGTAGTCAAAACATTAAAAATAAATTCATTACAGGTGCTGTTCAACATCATCAAGATGTCAAACATATGTTGCAGACTATATTTTACTGTGTGCGTTTCTTCAGGGACATTACATTCTGTCAGTGGGCTAATTTGATGCCATGACTTCAAAGTGTTTTCTCACATGTAATTTTAGCCAACAGTGTCACATGAAATTAACTGCAACAAAGCCTGTGATATACGGTCTCATTTACCTTGTATTGTATCTATGACCCAGAACACCTTTCACTGCAGAAAGATTTTGTTATTGCTTCAGTGGCAATAACGTGCTTGCCTCCTCAGGCCTGGATTACGCTTACAGTCTCATCTATAACCCCAATGTCGATGGATTGAAACCATCCTCCGCGAAGAGTGCAGCCTCCCCAGCGTCACAGTTCTTTCACGTCCACCGCTCCAACATCCCTGCCCTCATTCAGCAGTAATCCCATGAGTTATCGCCCTTTGTCAGAGGTGAGCTTTCTCACCTTGGCGCTGCAGTGGGCAGCATGTTTCCTAATCCATCAAGAGGTTCCTCTGGCCGGCTGAGACAGGACTCTCGCTGTGATTCAAAGTTACATGGCAGACAAGTGGAACCACGGGAGTCGCCAGGTAGTTAGACAGTGAGACGGGACGGTCAGTTGGTTCTGGATTGCAAGACGACCTCGATGATAAGGCAAACCAACGCCTATTTGAGAGAAAAGATTTTTTGAAAACAAGAATCAGGAAAGGTTGGAAAAGTTTTTCAAGTAATAAATGTAGTAGAAAAATGAGATAGTCCAAATTTCTTTTTGGAATTTTCTCTTGCAGACGTGAAATAATTTCCTTACAAGCAGAATGCAAATCCTACATTTACATATCTCGTTGTGTGTGGCTTGATTATCAGTCACATATTCATGCTCTCCTGTCGAACTGAAAGTGGCCAGAATGATTTTCTCTGGCAGATGGCGTTTTTCAGACTGTCTTTTTGAGCTCATTATGAAATTGTGTGACAGTGGTAATTCTTGGCTGCTGGACACCAGTCTGCTCCTGCAGCAGACAGACATCGGGAAGACGGACTGTGGTTCATTTTTGACTTGTCAGGGATTAATTTCCTTGATGGCAGCAAAAGCCCTTACCCAAGCCATCATAAATTAGGCTTCCTAAACACTTTTAGGGCTGATTTAGTGAAAAAAAAACCCATGATAAACAGACTTGAAGAAACTCGCTCGCTGAGCTACAAAGAGGCTACAAACAATTCTCAACACTCTCTTAATGAAATATAACCAAGGCCCATTGAGGAGTACTAGGCTTTGGTTTTAGCATAGTGGCCACACTCGGTATGACAGGATAATGTGATGCACAATGGCAAAATTTTTTACTTGTTCCCATGTAAAATCATTACAAAAGCAGCAGCTGTAAAGCAATTAATACACTTTTCTGCCAGCACAAAAGTAAAAATAGCCAGAAATTACTCTTTTTTAAACTCTCATAGTTTAATAAAGTTTGGAAAAGTCTCAAACAGTTGTATCATTAAAGCATACCATGCCTTTCATGTGTGCAGGGAGCCATCAGGGAGAAAACTATCTTGACCAAAGGAAGACTGAATGTGCATGCAGCCAGAGAAGGACTCTAATGCACATGCTCTTTTTGGCAGAGACTGCAGAAAATCACAAAAGCCTGAAAAAAAATTTTATGCACCCAGTGAACAACTTCAATTGGAATGAATGAGGCATATGACCACCAGTAAGAGACATATCCCTTCCTGAAAAAAACTAAAAAATGGCCTATATGATAACAGGAGAAATTAGTACAAGGAGTCTTTTGTCCTGAGTACTCAATGAGAATATTGTGTGCATTGAATGTCATGTTATTAGACAAGGGCAAAACAGTGCAGGTGTGTTCAGATTCAATGCAGGGTGAATTTTAGAGTTTCATGTAAGAGCCATGCAAAGACCTGGGCAGATGTGAGTGTTGCCCTGCAGATTGAAAATTGAGGTAAAGACTTGAAAATGCCTCATTCTGGTTCAAAAAATCATATGGATGTAAGAACTGCAAACTTACGGCTTTTTGGGGGCAAATAAACATGTATAGTCTAAAGAATCCAGTTGTTAAATTTGCACAAACATGCAGGGAAAATATTTGCTTCATTTTCTATGTGAACACACATTTAGAGCTGTCTCCTTGCAGGAAGAAGGTCCCACATTTTATTCCCGGCTCTGGCGCTTTTGTTCCACCCTCACCCTTTTTGAACTGGATTTACATGTATTTTGACTACACTAACCCTAACCCTGTTTTTTTTTTTTTTTTTTTTTTTTTTTTTACAATTTGAGCACTAGTCTCTGTTTCCTGGATGCTTTCAGGCAGATCAGTCAGAGTACATTAGATCAGAACAGCTAGCTCTCTGTCTGTATCTGTTTCCATGGTATCACTCAGGATCTGATCGAGCCCATTGTGACCCTGAAAATAATTAAAAAGGTAGAGAAGATGAATGAATAATTGGGTAAGCCTGTGAGGTCATTGCTACTGGGAGCATGCGTGTAAGGAGACAAAGGTTTCCAGTTGCTCACTGCCAAGCAGTGAGAAGATGTACATTTTGCCGCTCTCTCTCTGTATATCCCACAGTGTGACCTCACAAATTCAGATGGATGTTGGTAGGTCATTCTCCATTAAACTTGTAGAGGATGCGGCATGCGGTGTGCTCTCGCTGAAGGCAATCTGGAGTTTGGACAGTTTTGTTAGTTGCCGCCTCTTCCTCAGAGCGGAGACTTCGGCGCCCTGCCCTCGCTGTGGAGGCAGGGAAGCTTTGGCAGCAAGGCTGGGCTCAGCATTATTAATGGACTACTTTTAATCCTAGTCCAAGATGGAGAAGTGAAAAGTTTTCGTGCACTGCTCATCACCACTGAGCATGTGCCAACGCTGACTTCAGAATACGCCCCCAGTTTATTCCCATTTCATTCAGTATACTTTCTCATTTACGTAAACAGCTCCATCCTGCAGACAGTGAGTCACAATGCGGTGACTTTGTACTGAAAGCATGCAGGAGTTCATGAGGTTCAGTTAGTGATCAACTCCTTATTAGATGGAACAAAACCTGTGATCAAAGTGTGTGTGAGCATGTCATGATTACTGGAGTCAGACAGCTAATTTAGCATCTTATAGCACTGACTCAACATCACCTATTGATAGACATGTCTGGCTGATGAGAGAGGTCAGGGAGGGATAGGATAAAATAGAATATAATAGAATAAATAAATAGAGCTGCCATTCAGCAAATGGATATCAAAAGAACATGTCGTGTCATCCTCACATTCGACAGCTATAATCAACACCTCCTCCTCGAAGCTGACACACGAGGAATCATGGTGACTCAAATGTTCATCGGATTTGTGCAATATTTTCTTGAGTTCAGGTTATCTCAATCCTTCCCTTCTATTTGTGCCGAATAATTTCATGTCGAGTCACGGAGCTTCATTTCCTAATGTCAACACCCACACAAACTGTCATAACAGTTGCTCAGCCGAGACAATACCATGACTCAACAACACGGCGGAGAGACGCCGTGTCCCGGCAGTGCGTACCGACAGTTTAACTTCAGTACAACACATTTATATGTCATGTTCAGAAAACCATTAACGTGTTCTTTCTTTATGATGTTTTGAGAAATTGCAATCCTGTGTCTGTGTGTGTGTTTTCAGTACTCACAAAGAGTGGTCCTTTTTTTAAAAGTCAAAAAGGAAAGTGAAGTCTCCTTCCTTTTTGTGTGAGCAGACGTGTAATAAAACTGCAGGCATTGTGCATATTTTTCCATTTTTCAGAAGTTGAAGAAAAAGCTGGACTCCTTTTCAACGCTTGGATGCACTTTTATGGTTTGGATGTGTGGGAACTTCTCCAGGTTGTGTCATCAGTACAAAAGATAAGCAACTGTGCTGGAAAATATCACGTTCTTTGTTTAAAAGTCAAAGTTTCAAGACAGTGTCCAAAACAAAAAGTTAACTCCCAAGGTGCATTTGGGCAATGAAATATGCAATCACAAATCTTAAAATATACAAGACTGAAAGTGGGCAGTACGTTAACTGGTAACACAAAGCTTTAATGAACTCACATTTAAATTCAAATCAATTTTGGATTATTGTTCACATTTGCAAACAAACAAAACATTTTAAATTTGCTACAATTCTGCACACAAGTCGTTCGATTGGTTATGCACCGTTACTGATATTTGTCCCTTTATAGCATTCAACAAGTGTGAGGGAACACCATGTTATGTTTTTATTCAGAAAGTGAAAAATAGCTAGCTAGCTTAGCATGCTAACATTGTAGTTGATCTGCTAATTGATTGCTGTGGTTCGTGTTATTCCAATACCTGTTGAGTCACTGACTATGTTTGCTTGCACAAAATATTCTGGTTTTGGCTCATATTGGCTAATGGTGTTTGTGTGAATCCAGACATTAAAATTACTTATTACAAATTCATCCATTCACTCTCTCATCTTATTCTGTCCTCGATGGCTGTTAAAATCCATGAACCCATCGTTAACAAACAACTCATTTAGCCTAACAAAGCCATCTGGCTTCCAAGTTGTCCTTTTTCTCTAACACTACTCTTAGCGGCATCATCCGGTCCATTTTACCAGGGCCACTGAATCAGCGCCACTATCCACAGTGTTTGACAGGTGTCGATGCCCTAGCATGCTGTTCATCCCATCAAAATATGGCAACGTGAGTCATTTTGCATCTTTGCATCAAAGATTTCTAACAGTGGCGAACGCAGCCTTCCTGTTCAATTGATTTAACCACCTTCTTGGAAAGGTCGGCGTTGCAATATTTGTGCATATCCAAAAAACTATTGATATTATTGTAAAGTAGGTGTGTTTCTCCTTCCAGGCAGAAATGTGAGCCTTTCTTCTATGCATACCTCTCTATTCCAGTCTTGCAAACTGTTTGCTAGTTGTTTGTTCACAGCAAAGAGTTAAACATAAACAGGCAAAAAGCCAAAACCCAATCACATACTCTGAATGTGCTGTATGAATGTCCTAAGAATGCTCCCAAAGCATGAATAATATTGACTTATCTTTCATGTCTTAATCGGAAAATGCTATGTTCGGAATAGGGCCAACTCAAACTCAGAATATAGTCATATTGGAAATGACAGTGGAATATTAGTGTGCATATAAAGAGTCTTTGGGTGCTTTCACACACTCCGGTGCTGTGTTCCTCCACATAATAACCAGCAGCAACTTGTCATCAGTCTATGCACTATCCTGACAAAATTATGACAAAATGCACAGAGGAACATAGGAAGTGAACAGATGGGAATTAGCATCTAATTTTCTATTTTCTATTTAATCTATTTTTGGGGGTAATTTATTTGAAATAATAATAATAATTTTAATTTCAGCTGGACTAAATCTAAATCCATCATTGAAGTTGCAGACCTACATTGTTTGGAGAAAAAAAAAAACAATTTTATGTCATTATAATGCAATCCTGACAGCTAATTTGGCGCTAAAATACGAGCAGTTTCCAACATATGTCCTTAATATAATATTATTTTTTGCACATCTGCAAAAGCTTGCCCAGGTTGGAAATTGCGGTTTGAACAAATGAGCAAAATCTGGATTTGCGTTCTACACTTAATTTATACTGAAACGTGTGGAGCCTGAACACATGGCTGTCTGCTGTTGACCAACACTGGGGAGAGATAACGACTTGGGTTTGTATGCAGCTTTCACCTTGTGTGAGTGAGTGTGTAAGAAACTCAGTACCAGTCTGACGCCAGCACCACAGGGTGTCTGGTCTCGGCTTAACTCCCAGTCCCCACCCTCTGTCCACCCTTCCACCTAAAGCTCAGACACACACACAACACACACACACTCTCTCTCTCTCTCTCTCATGCACATGCCTCTGCCACTATGTTAATCCCATTGCTATGTAAGAGGCACTACCACAGGGACTCTCATCAGCCTACCTGTCAGACCCCTCCAGATCAACTCTCAGGCGGCTGAATGCAAACATGTAGGAGGCCCAGAGGAGAGCCGAAACAACCAAAGGGCCGTCAGCTCAGAACCCGTCTCTGCTCTGTGGCGTCATTTTGTATCCAAAACAAATGCAGACATTCCACAAGTAAGTTCAGTGCAGTGGGTTCACATGCTTCAGACACATTCCACTGGAGATAACGGTTTAAAAAGCCACAGACATGTGTCATAACTATGTTTGTTCAACATCTGATACATGATGTGAGCAATAAAAAATGTCTCCCTAATCTGGAGAGGCAAACATGTAATCGATTGTGTTATCAAGAGAGGGGGAAACAATCTGTAGTCACTCAGTTTATAATGAATTGGAATCTGACTCCAGCAAGTCTGTTCTGATACAGTAGATTGTTTTAAATAAAATTTATATGCAGCAGCTGTGTATTAGAAAGTGTTCCCATATCCCACAGTGAACGAAAACAAATTCAAGATGTGACATTCAATATAAGTGAAAGTGCTACAGGATTTTATTTATCTTGTCCAAGCCTCCATTCCAATGAAGAGAGAGTGGAGGCAACCAATGCATGAGCGCAGAACAAATACAGTGTTTTTCCTCCCATCGCAGCGAGCAACCTGGGAGAACAAATGGCGGGGATTTCTAAATGCTCCTTCTCTCTGTTTTCCACTCCCTCGCCACCTCCCTCTTTCCCTTTTTCTCCCCCACTCCCCTGCAGATGGCGAATGCCATATTAGATGTTTTCTTTTTGCACATCAAACCAGAGGTCACAGCTGCACTGTTCCTAAACCAGCCGCAGATGTGTCGGCACAGTTACCTGACAAGCAGTGCAGATGGAACACTTTCTGAGGATGGAAGTGAAAAGCACAAAAAAACAAGTGTTGTTTAGCCAGAAACTACTTTGGCTCCCCTGGGAGAGCCACCGAGATCAGAGAAGCAGAATAAAGACGCATTTGCTAAGTTTTTGTACAGAGTTTTGCCATCTATAGCAGCTGCAGCACAGACAGAACAGAAATGAGACACAAGCGGTGGGGGGGAGCGGGTGGGGGGGAACGCAGATTTGTAACTGTTTAGACGATGTTGTGTAAAATAGACAAGGTCTGGTTTGAATATTGATGAATTAAATGGTTTATTTATGTTTCGTCTCTGACAGAGCAAAGCGCACATGGTATCAGGCTTGGCCCACAGAGCACCGAGGGGAGAAGGCCTTGTCAGCGTTACGTTTGGTCTGACAGATAGATTAACATGTTAAAATATGTACATACTAAAAACACTCAGCGATTTACATGATCAGGCCGTCCCAGGGTGCTGCTGCAAGCGTGATTTGTGCAGCAGGAACGGAAGAGTGATATGAATAGTCTTCGAAATACACTCCAATAATTAGATTTACATCCCAATTTTAGCAACCACCTATTATAATCTGCGCTATGCAACGGCAGGACGTGACTGAGACTCCATAATGAACCAATTTGAATATGGACCGGACTTATAATCAAATATGTGTGTCCCCACTTAGAGGATTTGTGAGTGGGATTTTTTTTGGACTTTTTTTTTTTCATTTAATCTCGTTAAGGAAATTCCATTGCAGTCGCCCTTTAATCACTGAACTATTTACATCATAGTCAATTTCTGAATGTGTGATGACACGTGCTATCTTGTGGGATTTACAGTGACATTAGTATTCCTGGTCGAGCCATTAAAAATGCATAGATATGCAGCGTGTTAGTCAAGAGGGAAAACATTTTTTAAGGGGCTCTCCTCAAGGCCCTCGCCATTCACGCCGTTAGCAGTGAATCAGCATCACATGTCAATAAATCTCAAAGTGTTGGATTCATCTGGGATTTTTCAGTATTAAAAATAAAGTGAGCATCATACAGCAGCTTCATGGTTCATTGATAGTGTTGCCTGATAACAAGCAAACGTTCTCCTGCAAATGTAATAAGAGCAGGCAGAGAGGTAAAGCTGGAGAAAGACAAAGATTTGTTGACACTTCTATCACACATACTCTTCATAAAGTGTCATATATGTGCCATAAGAAAGACATGAGCACTCCATCGGTTACTGTTACAGCTGTTACATGTCATGATATGTTTGATAAATTATAATTGGAGCTGCCAGGAAATCTCATCTATTTTGAGTTTCACTTGAAATGTTTTTATATGTAAGTTGTTTCATTATTTTAAATGTTTCAAGAACTTCTCTTTTTGACATTGGGCATTCATGTTATTGTTAATATCCTGTATATATCTTTTTAATTTTGTTTAATCTTTTAATCAATTTCATTCTGTATTTTTTGCACTTTCCATTTTTAACTCAAAACAGTGTTAATAGAGGAAGGCAAAGGAAGAATTGGAAACTTTTTTTTTTCAACTGTGCATATGACAGTAAAGGCTTTGACCTTTGACCTTCTCACCCATGTTTAGGCTCAAAGTTGATACTCAATGTTCAGTCTTGATGTCACTATGAGGTGCATTTCTTAGCTTCTCTGTCTCGCACAATCTTCCTTTAGCAGATATTTCAATTTGTGCTTTCTTTTTGTAAATCATTTGGTCAGTGCAAAGAAATTAAAGATAAAACACCGTGAGACACCTCTTGTTGTGGTTTGTGAGTAGTTGCTGATTTCCAGACAAATTTCCTTGAAATAATTTCTCCATTTTTATGGCTTCATTCAAAACTACATTAATAAGGTTCATTTATTATCTTAAGCATAATTTTTAATACATGTTGAATCACATACTTGCAGGTAGACAAATTACATGTCTTGGCTCATTTAGCGGACATGCACCAACGAAAACGCTCAATTAATTTGAGGTAATTAAAAGCAGTTAAAATGCCAAATTGACTTCTTCCTTTCCCTTCTGCAGTTGTACCAAATTACAGGATTATTGCCAGAAACTATGAATTTAAAATCACATGCTGTTTTCTAAGAAACAATGGGGCACAAAAGGAGTAGTAAAATAAATACATTAATAAAGAGATTTCTTGTTATATTTGGATTATGTTTCCTAGCGTATTTTTATATATTGCCTGTTTAGGCTGAAAATGGGATAGCCATGTAGAAGGAACATCTGAATCCAAAAATGTGTGTAATGGGTCTTTGGATTTAAATAAACACACTTGAGAGCCTCGAGAGTCTTGATTCAAATAGACAACAGCTCCTTTCATTTACAACATCTGCACACTACACAAGAAGAGTCAGAGTGGAGGCAGGTTCCCTACAATCAGTGAATCAGTGGATTTTTTTCTAGTCAAGTCTATCAAATGTTTAGAGATTGATGTAAAAAAAAAAAAAAAAAAAACATCAAGTGGCACTTTGACAGATGTGACAAGTGCGTCTTTAAATTGCAACAATCAGAAGTTACGCCCTGTAAATGGTTTGGTGGACATCAAATAAACCAACACTGCAAATTTGTAGTTTTGACAACCTGTTATTTCTTTTTTTTCTTTTTGTGTGTATGTGTTTCTGGGCAATTTACTTAGATGACTTGAACAGTTACGAGAAATGTGAAATATCAAAGTGAGGAATTTAGTTTAATACACTTGTTCCCCCTGTAGAAGAGTGATTTATTTCAAAGTTGTTATTAAAAAGAAGTAGAAGCTAAAAACCTTCAACACGCAGCATTTACTGATGTTAAAATGGAGGCAATCAATAAATCAAGGGTTTTTTTATGTCTTGCAATGAGTCATTTGGTTTCAAGTAGGAACACAGAGAGAAATAAACATGAGCTCAGACACACCATGCCGACAGTGTGCCTTCATTGATGTCCGATGGAGCCAGACTGGATGTAGTCCTTGACCCCAACAATCCCTGAGGGGTGAGGGTTGGAGCCTGGCCTATTGGTGTTTAGTCCCTGCCAGTCAACTCTGCGTCTGCTGCCAGGAATACAGCTTCGTCTTCAACTCTGACCCCACGATGTGGCTCTGCGTCCGGCCAACCAGCCGGTCGGAGCAGCCCGGGGCCGGGCCTCCAGAGGATCCAGGTCTGTGTGGTCTGGGTGGAGACCTTGGTAACGGAGAGGCTGATTTTTTTATATACTGTGTGTGTGTGTGTGTGTGTGTGTGTGTGTGTGTGTGTGTGTGTGTGTGTGTGTGTGTGTGTGTGTGTGTGTGTGTGTGTGTGCACTCAAGTGCGTCAGTGAGAGAATAATAAAACAAGCATGCATATATTTGTGTCTTTATATGCGTGTGCGGTCACATGCAAACTGAACTCCAGCCAGGATCTGATCCTTTTTATTTTTTCCTCTCCAGTTCTCGCTCTGTTCACTTTATCCTCAGGCAGACATCTTAATTATAACCAGTTTGGTTAAATGGAAATGTGAACCCAGGAAGCAAGACAGTGCCAAGGAGGTTTGTCCTTTGATCGACTGACTGGCTGAGTGGCTGTTGGTCTGCATCAGAGCAGGGTTCGGGGGCCACGGTGCCTTGACTGTCATGGTTTTACCCAAGAAATTACTGCAATAAGGAGATAATAATTGGAAATGAATCACATGGATAAGACTCCATCAACATGTTGCATGTGCATTAAATGTAGGTCCATGAAGGACGGGGTCACCCCAGAGTCCAGACACTGGTGAAACAATTGAAAGATGGTTTGATCATAGTGACATTTAAAGAGCGACAATCAACAGCCGATCGGTTGAATGAACACAGACAGTGAGACGGTCGGTCAGATACGATGAGGTAAGGATTTGTGACGAGGAGGAACACGAACTCCGTGGGAAAGCAGAAGTGATGGAGAAGATTAGAGTGGGAGGGAAAAGCAGAAGTTTAACAAAAGGCAACATGTGAGTCAATCAATTTTCCTTATTTAACTTTCAACTGTGCAACATCAATGTAGAAGTGAAGATACGACTGGAGGCATTTAAGCAGATGATCACTTACTGGACAATATGGCAACTCGTAAACAGCACACATATATAGGAAAAGTGGATCTTACAATACATGATGGTCCCTTCGTGCAGGAAAAAGTGGACTAGGTTTATGGTATTTTGTTTTGTTTTGTTTTGCAGTCTCATTTAACCCGTGATTAGATAAAACTATGGGTTATGTGATAGCATGGAATTAAAGTGATAATGCTTTTATGAAAGAAGAAAAATACCTTCCTGCCCTCACATCTGCAAACCTTCTCTCTTGCTTAATGCAGTATTTGTACTTCTGCCGCTACAGCCTTACTTGTACATGTACTTGTCTACAATAGTTCATGGTGGCATTTAATATCCAGTAGAGTATCAGTGGGTCCACTTGTGCTATTGTTAGATTACATTTCAGCACTTATCATTATCCTGTTATCACATGTGGCCACAGTGGCTGCTGTTCACAAAGTTATTTCAGCTAACATGCACTGATTTAGAGAGATGGTTAAACTGGTGACCTGAACAATGTCATTTAAAAGCCTATGTTTTCTGTGGTCACTGGTGTAAAAGTGGATATTGTAAAGAGCTGAAGCACTTCACAACATACCTGTATCATTACATTAGAGAAGCATATAGGTTAGAATCATCCCATTACAGTGCTGTTATGAACACCACTTACAAGTTGATGGTGAACCAGAACCAAGCTGAGTGGAAAAACACAACCTCTTCAAAACAAAGTTGAAATAATTAAAACACACACATGACTTTATGGTGTATTCAAATTATCCAGGAGTGTTTCTATTTTTTTTCATTATTGTTTTATATTAAATATATTGTTATATATTGTTCATTTTGTTTTATTTAATATCATTTTTAAAATAATAATCATGTGGGAATTTACATGTATTTCCAGAACCAGCAACTCCCCTCAAATTCACAGCTTGTGTAGTAACATGGAAACTATTGCAAACCCATTTATTTCATCATTGCTTGTTTTTCATGTGCATGTTTCACCTTTTCCGCACAATACATGGCGCCTACATGGCAATTGTTGTAAAAAGGCCACAACAACCTGGATAGTGCACCTTATTGCAATAGCGGTAGTTCAGCGCTGATAATGGCAGCTATTGCCTGACCCATTTATTCATAATCATGGTATTCACCGAGTGTATTAGCATTAAAAATGTCAATGTATTCATCGCATCCATTATGTGAAGCATGAGTGATTCATATCTGCTCAAAGTGGCAGTGATGTAAGGACTCAACAAATTTGCCATCTGTATTAGTCCAGACTGAATGGTGTTATCTCAGTGCTCAGTCTAAGGGCTGCTGGAAGCCTTTCAGACTGCTGAGAGCAGAGTGGGCACACATCTCCATCCAGCTAACTTCCAAATGACAAGCCTTCCCACTGCCCCCCTCCTCTTTCCACAAATTAGCTCCAGTATTAGCATATGCACTCTATTTGCATGAGCAACGACTAATTCCTGATGTCATCGCACAGCTGTCGAAGTGGATTAGCCAGGCTAGCAGTCAGAGAGATCCCTGTCTTATCGTCTGTCTCAGTGTTGAATGAGGGGAGTAAAATAAAAATACACGTGCATTGTCGTCGTCTTGTTGCGTCCATGCACGAGGAGCTTCACCGCCGCTCAGTTTGACTCCAGGCCCGGGACTCCAGCGTGGATCAGTGCACATGACCCCCCACTGTGCTGATGCTGAGATAAAGTTTGAGCATGCCAGGGGTATTTCCTGTTTGTTTGTGTGATAAATAGCACTGTCCTGGACCTCAGCCAGGGTAAATATGAAGGAAGAATGCTCCAAGTGTTTGTGTAGGGAGCTCGCTCGTTTAGGTGTCCTGGCTGAGAGGGTTGACATTATGAAAGTGTGTTCTGACATGTTTCTTTCAGCGAAAATGTTGATGATGAATTCTCTTAGAGTGTCCTGCCAACATGTGGGTCATTCCCTCATATGCAACCTTGGGATAACAGGATGTGGCTGTAAATCGTTCCCTCTCAGCATCTCAGAGTAAACCTTAAACCTCCTGCAAGTTAATAAAAACCATGGGAAAATGCACATATCCAATGCTTGATATACAACATGTGCAGCTCACAGGTCTCTTGGATATTTCTATAGATTGCAAAGGTTACCAAAATAATTGAATTTAAGGATGTCTCTCTGTTACTGAAGTAAATGATGCAGAATAATTTAAGATGAAAAGCGAAAAACAAAACATATCTTTAATAAATCAAGATTTAATCTGGCATACTATCTCATAATGTTGATTTATTAAGTCAAGTTAAAGTCAAGAATCAAGAATATCTCTTAGTCATGAAAGCCCATTTCTGCCAATAAAAAAGACTTAGTATGTCATGACTTTGTGTATTGTTATTTCTTGATTTATTAAGGCAAATAAACTCTAATGAACTCAAGAATACTTCTCCCCATGGAAGCCCACGTCTGCCAAGAACAGACATTTGATGTCTGATGAAAATACTGATAAAAAATAAATAAAGAATATCATTACTTTGATTCACAATTTCCTAATTTTGACTTAGTAAGCTCCACGAAAATACTCGTTATTTTGATTATAATTCACTGTCTCTCAACTTTTGACTTTGACAATTTTTACTTAATAAATCAAAAATAAAATCATCATGAAATAATCTTCTGAATTCGGCAACGTCTCTCGGTTATTGAAGCCTCAGTTCTTTCATGAAGAGGGAAAAAAAACGTTAAAAATTATTTATGGTGTTTTTATCTCCAAAATTGTACTTGAGTATCTTTTAATAATAATAATATTTTATCAGCAGCAGCCTTTCATTCTGTCTCATATATATGCACATCTACATGTTTTCACTGCAAGGGGTTTAAATAAATAAGTGCCGTTATTAATGTGAAGGGAGGTTTAAAAGCTCCCATGATCAATGACATTTATGGCAAGAACAACAGCTCGGAGGCCAGAGGACGGACTTATCACATGAAGGAAAAACAAAGATAAACAGTAATATCAGGGGTTAGATCCCCTTGGCTGCAGCAACCACTCACACATTTCCTGTGTTTAAAACATAATGTCTTTTTGTAAAGAAAAAAAAAAAGAAATATTGTGTTTCATTTAGGTTTGCTTATGTGTCCAAAAGATTTTTTTTTCCTTCTTATAACCTAGTTTTATCACGATTGCTGACCGTTTATCTCTGCAAACAACCCGAATAACCCAGGCCTATTCACAATGTGGGACCCCGCAAGGGAATGAAGCGAGATGCTGAACAACAAATGTTTCTGCTCCACAAGACTGTTCACATTTTTAAAGCATTTCTCTAATCTTTGCTTTACTAGTTTCTTATCTGAAACACTATACGGTTTTACCTCTTTAGGTCTCTAAAAATGAGTGACATTAAACAACACGAGAGGTCAAAAATCCCTCCTCACTTACAGGATAATCCTTGATGCCATATTTTAGTTATATTTTGAATGTTTTAAGGGTCACAGCTCAAAAACTTTGGGAGTCACTGTTTGAGACAACAATGCCACACAAAGGCAGAGAGCATGACAGAAACAGTGACAAATTTTCAGGCCGGGCCAACAAACTGCTTTACAGATAAGACGTTGTAATGCCTTAATTTTTTGTCTTTTCAGGCTGAACAACAGAATGTCTAATTGTACCTTTCTTGATCTATGAATTAAGAAAATACATCTCTGACTCATTTTCAGTCCATAGTTCAGAGGAAAGTACTGGGAGGTGCTATTCAGTATTTATATTCTGCTAAACTAGTTATAGCTACTGTCTGATTTAGTGATGAATGCCAAACTGAATCATCAGTCACTTCATCAAATGGATACTTTTCATTTACAGATAACAGCTAAGCATAAATCAATAAGTAAATGTAGCTTTGGCTGATATAGCTGTCTCGCTTGAGCTGTGCAGTTATAGCTGTGTTTGTAGTTAGTGCATTTTTTTACTATTTCTTTGGCATTCTCATTTTCATATGGTCAGAAATGCCAAAAATGGCCCATTTGTCAAATGTCACACTTCAAACAAATATGCAGTATAGCAGCAGCAAACTTTCACATTTCCCTGAAAAACCTTAGAGCCTGAACACGTCTGCAGCAGAGAAAGAGGTTGAGATATTTGTGCCAAAGCTCGCTGAACGTCTCTGCAGAAGTAAGGTAATGTTACAGGAATAAGTCTTCTCTCATTAGCGTTACTGGAGAAGGAACGACACACTCCCCAGTGCTTGTTGGGTTTATTTTAACTTGGATCTCAGTGTCAACACCACGAAGGATTATTACAAGGCCCAGTAGTGTCTCTCCCTGTCTCTCTGGTTGCCATCGCGCTGTAATGTCTGACAATTAAGATCTAATCTTTTCAACTGGCTCTCACAGCTAGTATGCCAGCCCACCACTGATCAAGATAAGAAACCATCTCTTTGATTCCTGAATTAGAGCGTAAGAACTGCCGTCCCCATCTACTCAGATTTACCAAGTACACCACAACAACCCTTTATCTAACTAATTTTATACTTGGCACAGGCTTCAGGTTGACGTGCAGAATAACGAGGGAAGGAAGAAAAAGCATTCCTTCTCTCCGCTTTTGGAATGTTTCAGTGTTTTTTGCCCCGACCTCAGCTTTTGTTCTGGGCTTTGCTTTTTCAATAATAAATAATGCAGCTGGTTCATTAGTTTGTTCACTCTGAGGTGGACAGGGGGAACTCTGTTTCACCTCAAGGTCATAAATCAAAGTGTGAAAAAGATGCCAGCGACGGGAACTCAGAGTCGCAAACATGCCTTCACTGGCTCGAATGTCAGATCCTGTGGCATTTCTTCAGTACCCGCATGTCCTCAAAGGCGCGCCGCTCTCCGCTAATGATCAAACCCCTGACAAATTTGTGTGTGAGATATTTGGCAAAGAGGAGTTGGGTTTGATTTAGTTGGCTTTGAAAGCTGTATTTCAACATCCAAAAGCCTGGCAAGGAAACACCAAAATTTTCCATGAAGTGTTTGCTAATGACGACGGGAAACGGACCAGCGAGGGGGCAGCTGGACAATATAGCTCCTCCTTTTAATAGCTGTTTAGTCCTCTGATTATTAAAGGCACATTACGCTCTGCATCACATAACCCTACATGTGGGATTTGGATATACATGCTATGATACACAGATTTGTTGCCCTGTGATGCTCATTTTGGAATATCTCGTGTTTTTGTCTCCAGCCCTCCATCTGGTCCCTGCAGCCGCTCGGCCACATCGCCGTGCTGTCTCTACTTTATATTAGGACCAATGGGATGATGCCACTCTTTCCATGGGCAAGCCCAAGCTGTGCTTTCGCTCTGGCTCACTGTTGGCCAGCTTTCTCAGTAAGAGTGTGTATTGCATGCCTCTATGTGTGTGTATGTTGTGTATTAATTTGGGAAGTTGGCTTTCACAAAAATCATTCTGTCATAGTAATTCTAAATCAAAATAATTTTTTCTTAATGTGACTTACTTGCCTAATGCACGGGCAAGGCAGGGCAGACATCCAGCAACCGATGTATCATACAGCATGTATTCCATTTAATAAAGCCTTTGTATGTAGTCCATTCATTCAGTGAGAGAGACTATGGGGCCAAGTTCGTTCAGCATGAGCTCTGGGAGACGATCGGCTGACGCAGTCCGGTCACATTGCTCTCCATGATTAGATCTCACCCTAATGAATCACTTCTGAGAAAAAATCATAACAGCAAAAAGCCACATGATTGTCAGTATAACCTAAACAGATGTGTGTACAGTGCTGTATGTGAGCTGCCTCCTGCCTCCCCGGGTCCATTTGGGTGGCAGCAACAGCCCTGGGAGTTTTGCTCTCATTAGAAGCGCCATGGGCCAACTCTGCATTGCTCCATCCATGACAAAAAAAAAATTCTACATGAGAAATGGCGAGCGTGCTGGAGAGAAAGAGCCAGCTGGTGGGAACTGCACATCCATTCCCCGCAGCCTGAGCACAACAGTGCAGGGTTAGGAGCATGAAATGGGAGCTTTGTGTTTGACCAAGAAATCGTTTCCAGAACTCCTTTTCATAATCTAGCGTGAATTATTATCCCTGTACATTGTGGCTGTATTAACAGGGGAGGAGTTAGTCTTACTACTAGTCTTACTGTGACATGTGAATTCACAAGTACAGAAACTAAATACAGTATATAATGAATGTAATGTTCTTAAAATTAATCCAGGAAAACAAAGTTGCCACCATCGCCTCCTCCTGGCGGCATCTGATCTCTCTCCAACAACCCATTTGTGTTTTCCATGTCGTTGTAGTCTCCGTGCAATTAATCTTATGCAGGCATAAGCCTATAGAGCATATAGGCGCACACTTTGGGACAGTCCTCAAAGGCACGCAGTCGTACACACAAAGAATTACGGAGAGAAAAAATAGGGCTTGAGAGTAGATGTAAACCCTCAGGGTAAAACCAAAGGGTCCAGCTCAGAAGATGGAATGAAGTAACACCAAACCCTGCAGCTTTAAAAGGATCCTGAGGGTCGAGACCTCCACAAGGGGCTGCAAAATAAATCTGAAGGGTCTCAAGTAGATGAACAGCATCATAAAAAACACAAACTTACATTGAAGTTTTCAGCCTTTAATTAAATATTTTATGAATTGTGACACTTCTTAAGAAATACTGAACCGTTTTTGTTCTTAATTGAATCAAAACAAGGAGAAAAGAATCACTCTTTGGTTGGTCTGGTTACAGTCATTTGCAACCAGTAAACTTTTTTTTCACATTTACATTTCATTAGTCTTTTGATAACATAGCAGTAACAGGAGATGAGTGGAGTGGAAAAAAATATGGCCACCACCTTTAAATCCCCATTGCTTTGTTTTCAGGAGCCAAACAAGCCAAGTCGGAAGCTGCTGCTCCAGACAGTTTGCCGTTTGCTCCTCGGCCAAGGATGGCAGCTTTACACAGCTTGGATAAGTAAATAAGTATTTTTCTTCTCGCACCACTCTTGCAGCATCCACTTGTCTGCTGTCCATCTGCACGGTCACTACGCTCCAGACGCCCACACGCAAACAGCTGCTGTTTGTTGCAAGCTCTGCTGGCTGTTTACCTCTGTCACACTCAGCTATGCCTGATTAACAGCAAACAAGCAACAGATACAGTGGGTATTTGGAACATGCCAAACATATTGATGGAAAGTCAAGGAGTGGGTGACAATGCAGGAGCAGTTTGAGAGGTTTTACCTTGAAAATGAGCTGGAATCTTTTGTCAGTTCAGCAGTTTTACTATAAATGTGAAGTTTAGTTGACTCATCATGGGGGAAATTAGTTTGTGAAAGTTCATCTCAGATTGGTTGCATCAAGGTTTGATGGGTCTAATGGGGTCAGAAGACATTATTGTGTTGCATCATGGGGAGTGTAGGATCCAGTGGTTTAAGTTGTGACCCATGCTAAAAGTCAGGAAATCTTGTCCTTTGCTTCCTGGATTCTTATTTAACTTGTCTCTCATCAGACCCATAAACCTCATTTAAGTGCAAAGCTAAACTCTTCTTCATGAGAGAGGAGGTCTCATTTCATGTAGGTCGTTAATTTATAGCGTCTTTTTGGAAATAGGAGGATAAAGCAAACACAGCCTACCCTGTAGTTAGGCCCAATCAGAGGGTGGAAGACAGGCACAAAGAGAGGAACGGATCTACTGTGGGATTAGTGTGGGACTCTTCAGAGACGCAGTGCAGCTTGTAAACATTTTGTACAAACTGGATCAATGGAACTCGGAATAATTCTTTCCCTTCATATCGCCTGTTTAGAAAACACATTAATAATTTGTGTTGGCGATGACAGGGGAATCTGCTCTTCATCCTCTATCTGGATAAAAAAGAATAGGAGGTCAAGATAGCTGCTGTAGCCCGGTTTGATGCTTGATGTTTGATGCTGAGTTACCTGAGAAAAGAGTCGGTCTGTCTAACATAAAGAGCTTGAGAGAATTTGATCCGAGCCAGAGCCATCTGTTAGATCCATGAATTATGGAGCAGACAAGTGGCGAAGGAAGACGTGAGAAATGGCTAATCAGGCCGCTGATTGGAAAGTTGGCCTGAGTGTGTACAGTATGTGAGACTTTGTATGCGTGTACACGTCGGGTGCTGTACAAATGTCTGGAAACACTGTGACTACTGTGCGAACACACGCGCTCGCGGACAGGGAGCGGCGTTTGTAGCGGCTCGCCCGTGCAGCTGCCTCCTGTAGCCGCCATGACCTCGTGCGCCCGCCGACAGCAGGGAAAACAGAATTTGTCAAACGAGAGCCGCCGCTGATGAGGAAAAACACAGATCCATATCCCACACATCGAGCCAGCCAATCAGAAAAACAGGCCTGCCCTGGGAACAAAGACAGCAACAGAGCAGCGAGTCAGCACTGAACACGAGTGTGCACACACAAACAGCAGAGAACAGAGCAGTCCAGGGGCGAATGCACGCCCACGCTCACTCAGGCGGGGTGTTGGGTTGCGTCTGGCTGGCGTGTGCACATGTGTGTGTGTGTGTGTGAGTGTGTGTGTGTGAGTGTGTGTGTGTGTTTTCCTCTGGCCAGCTCTCAGCTTTCAGCCTGCTTGGCCCGCTCGCCATGTGTGCATCTGTGCATGAGTGTGTGTGTGCGAGCCTCCGCCGGGTCAGGTTCCCTTCTCACCATAAGACACAGAATGCAACGACAAATAAGAGTCTGATTAGTTCCTTCCTTTTTCAACGGCACAAAGCTCGGCCTAATCCCTGAGCAAACACGACAGGGAGGGGGAGGAGGAGACAGAGGGAGCAGAGAGTCCAACCTGTGGAGTGTTTGTCTTTAGGGGAGAGGGAAGAAGAAGAGCGAGGAGTGGATGGATTGATGGAGGGAGGAGGGAGGGGGGACGAGGGGAGTGGATTGAGAGGGATTGATCGATGGAGTGAAGAGGCAGGAAGGATGAGGTTTGGAGAGGGTACTGTAGGAGGAAAACGGGAACGATGCAGGAGAGAAAAGAGAGACGGAGGTGTGCAAGAAGAGACAGAGAGATTAAACATGCAGGAGCTCAGGTGAAATGGCATCACTCGTACCTGACCTGTGCTGAGGCTCAACACCTGACAGGGAAATGAAACAGGACTGCAGCTTGATGAATACACACTCCTGTTTGCCAAGGCTAATACTCTCTGTTCAAACACCCGGAGGGTATGTAGGGTGTGTGTCGGTATCTGTGTGTAAGTGTTTAAGGTGTCCATGCGTGTCTGTGGGCAAACAGAAAAAGAAAAAAAAACTGACCTTATGACTTCTGTTTCCGACCTCCAAATCCATCTCCGCCTTGCCCCGGCGTGTTTTATGAATGAATCTGCGATCCATATGTTCAATAATTTTCACAGTAGCACAAAAAGTCAAGGCGTTCATACTTTCAAGTGGAGCGGGTCAAGACCCTCATTCACGGGAGGCGAACATTCCCTGATATCGGATTTGTCAGAGCTGAGTTAAGAGACTGCAAAGGTCAACAGACGAACAGACAGTAATGGATCTCTCAAGTCTTGAGCACTCTGAAGATACTACACTCCCGGAAGTTAATGAGAATAACTGTTAAGTCACTGTTTACGTTGAAGTAAAATAAATTAAAACCATGTACCAGCAACTCAATAGTTAATGTAATTGCAGCATCTTTTATTCTGACTGTGCTGCCATGAAAAGACCTAAACCAGGGATGAACTGATCCCAATAACAAGTAGCAGCTAACAAGTTTCTGTCTGTCTAATGTGTCTTATTCCTCTGTGCTGTAGACGTCTACACTGAATGATATGTTCTTCATCACCATGAACACAAACGGTCCTGCTGCTGTAAATACTCCTAAGACTCCAAATATGTATTAATCCACAGTTAAAAATAGTCCCCAGTATGTTTACTATTATCTCCCGTTTGAGTAATTTTTGATTAAATGAACTATAGTGACCTGCTGTTTTAGTGTTTTAGTGAAATTCTTTTGTCATTTTTAAAAAGGTAAACATATTTGTCACCTATTTTATAAAGATTTATGTCTGCAGTAGGAAACGATGGGCTTTGGACCTTGAGCTACAGACAGGATGTACTGCTGCTTTTGCCTATGGGATCATGACTATGTTATTTGATCCCATTGACACTCAGCAATTGAACAAAAATAGCTTAATATTGTTGTTTAACATAACTTTAGACTACACAAAATAAATAAAACAGGTCTGTCCTAAGGCATTTTGTAATTCTGGGAAATTGGGGAAAACTGCTGTACCTCTGAACTGTCTCTAACCAAATCATGCATTTCAGTCATTCTATGTGATCTGCTTTTGATAACTAATGGAATATTTGTTAGCTTCCTTCACCAAACCTCCACTGAAACTGTTTGGAGCCCCGCTGTGAAGGCCCACCTAACACTTTGAAAACCTCTGCTTTGTAGCAGACCTCCACTGATTTTGAGAATAAGTGTTCACATGATGAGGAGTTCTACTGCCAAGGCAGCTGTATTATGTCTTCTGAAAGAGCTCTGCTTAGTTTGAACGATCTCAGCTTGGGCTTCAGACTTCAATTTGTGGACATATGAGTTGAACAAATAGGCATTCACCAGGCAAGATACTACTACTAATGGCAAGATGCTATTGTATTTATGAATCATGAATTAAGCTGATAAAGAGTAATAAAAAAAATAATAACTAATCCAACCATCACATGTCGATAGGTCAAGGTAACATCATCAAACCGCTTTTTCAGTCAGACTAATAGTTCTCACACTCACATAAAATAGAATAGAGCAGAAAATTCTGACATTTAAAAGGTTGGAAGCAGCAAATATTTGGTATTTTCACTTCATAAATTACTTTCAGATGACTTGATATGTGGCGATTCCTTTTCTGTGCATTAGCTCATAGATTAATCAAGCAGTTGTTTAAGCAGTAAATGAAATTTTATTAGACAGTATTTTCAGTCAGTAAAGCAGTTACGTTATGATTAATAACTGCTTTAATGTTGAGTGAATGTGGGACCAACAACAGGACAGAGCTTTATCATGCTGCCATGTCATGCTAATTTTGGCTTCAGTACCCAGTTCACATACCAGTAATACAGGCCTTTATTTTTAAATTCAAAAGGAAAAACAACAGCTGTAAACTATGTTTCTATTTTATTTACAGACTCTACATTAATGAAGAATATTCTCTGTCTATGAAATGCACAGTGAAATAACTATGTTATTAATTTAAGATACACTTTGTGGCGTGGTGGGGGCCCCAGGCAGCTCTTACTTTCTTAATTGACCCCTCTGTCCGTCTCTGCCGACCATTAAAAGAGAATTATAATCTCAAACAGCGTCACACTGTGTTTGAATGTGTCCTCTGAGTTTTGACGTGTTTGTATGTGTCGACTACCTCATGCCGTAAGCGTGTCTGTGTTTATGCGCTCACATGTGTGTGTGTGTGTGTGTGTGCGTGTGTGTGCCGGCGTCCAGCGGTCGTTAGCAGAGAAAATGAATAGTGTCCACCGTCGTTCATACTTCCCTAATGAGGCAGCTGGGCCCTCACTTCTCCTCATGTCTCCTTGTTTTATACGTTCTGTGTGGCCAGGTCTCCTTCTCATCTCATGTCCTTAGAACACCCAGGGGCCTCATTACCCTACCGCCATTGTTTATTTGGAGGAAAGAGGAAAAGAGGAGAGGAAAGATGAAAGAAAAGCCTGTGATCGACTGTTTCCTGTCGCACAACCTTTCACAAGGCCAGGTTTGCTCTTGGGGTCTGCATTTAAAAACACACCACCAAGTCTCTGAGTGTGTGTGCATGAGTGTGCGTGAGGCCACTGTTGCAAACTTTTGATGGAATTCACTCGATCAGCACCAGATTGCTTCTTGGTGTCATCTAATCCTTTCTGAGGGTTATTGTTTTGTTCTTTTGGGGGAGACCCGGCTCCCCTCCTCTGTGAAGCCTTTGAAGGAAGGTGATGTCATATCTCCGACCAGAGGCCTCATAAATTGTAATTAAAAATGAACAGCCTGTGATCGCATTACAGGATTATACTGTTGCACAGGAACATATGAAGCTCGAGACCTGACAGGCAGGATGAGAGGGAGAAGGAAGGAAGGAAGGGGAGAACAAGAAGGAGGCAAATCCAAGAGATCTGAGCAAATGTATTTATTTTCAATTAAGTTTTAAAAGAAGAAATCATGGCCAGTGTTTGTTTCATTGTAGGAAACTGTGTTTAATAGCAGAAGGTTTTTAAGTTGAAAACTGTGGTTTCTTCATGCACTCCTGCTTTTTCAAACTCAACATAAGAATTGAATTGAGAATTACATAAGAAGAAAAGCATTGTAAATGACAAATAAAATCAGTTTCTCCCATGACAGAAACTTTGAAACGACAAAAAGCGCCACAACTATGAGACATGTTTCATTTTGGGCCGTTCAACCTTCAAAACATTAGTTTGAAAAATAGCGAGCTCATGGATTCTGGCCAATATGTTGATGACGATGCCTTTTACTTGAAATGTCACATTTAATGAATACAATTTTTTTAAGCCCATTTACTAGCTTGATAGTCCACTATTTAGGAACATAATTACTAATAATTTTTGTATACAAAAGTGATAACTTTATAAAGCAATATGTTTGCTGTTTGATTTTTTATTTATTTATTTTTTATTTTATCGCCTCATAAAACACTCACTGTTGTCCAATGTTTGGTGCTAGTCAGGCAGTATAAAGAGTTAGAATTTTTTTAAGAAGTTTTTTTTTTTTAACTCTTTAAGCACTTGTGCACCATAAAAGCAAAACAGTGAGCTAAAAGATGCTAGAATGCTTCGCAGAGCTGAGAATAACTTGGATGATAATTATCTGTGAGTGGGTTGAATTTTTACAACGAGTGACCCCTTTTTACACACAGTTATTCATCCATTGTTAAAAATGATTAGTGAAGTTTTAAATTAGAGTTTGTCACAAGTAACTAACTGAGGCAGCAGTCAACACAAACTCCAATAATGCACTCAATGTGACAAATGGATGATATCTGACAGTGTAATAGCACCCAGAGCTGGATTCTCGTCCTTCATTTCATTTTCTAAACTCTCAGTAATATATTGTTATTCATGGCTCCGCTGACAAGTTGTGACAGAGGTTTAAAAGCGGCTGTCAAATTAGAAGTGGCGCGATGTAAATTAACAGCGCTGGAGGGATGTAAATTAACGGCATTGCGGGCATATTGTCCACTGTCACCGTTCAGAGGTCACCTTGGAACAACAGCAGCACTGATTATAATGATCACCTTTAGCGAACCACTGAAAGGGCCTGACAGAAATGGCCCGTAATGTTATGTTCCAAGAGAGACAGGTAAACTTATTCAGTGAATTTTTGTTGTGGTCTGATCTATTGTCTGAAGTGTGTTTAATGCAAAAAAAACCCACAGGGCCACAGGGAACGTTCACAATGTTGGAATTGACAATGCCGACCAAAGCAACATTATCAGAGAGTCAGGTATCGATTTTAATGACTCTTTTCTCCCTTTTTTTCTCAGATAAAAAGCCTCACGTCTCCAGGAAATGCAGTTACGTGCTGTAAGAGTCAACTGGATTTAATAGGAAAATTAGCATTTCAATAGCAGCTCAGCACAAACACAAGCACCTTTAAAACATTTCGATGAATAATGAATCATTTCCATAATCAGAGCCAAGGTGAGTGAAAATATCTCACTGCCACAATCACTTCAGGTATTAGATTGGTCGATTTAACGAGTCGTAACTTTGGTTAAAACTCAGACTGCTTGTGTTTGCTGTGTCAGTGAAGGAGTGGTGAAAACCATTTCTCTGAACAAAAAGTGAAAAAACAAACAGACTAAACATGTTTGTGATTACTGTGCATATTGCTGCTGATTGGCATTTTATGGAAGATTTCATAATCATATAAAAACATTCATCTTAATACAAGCACTGAGTTAAGACGCGGTGGAAGTGGAGGCTTTAAAACACCAGGCTGTAATGCATTATACTATGTGTCATCACGATGAGCTTGGTTACAGTTCATCAACTTGCTTTAATGACTATTGTGAAAAATGGAGCAGAGTTTACTGTATACAGGTGCTGATCTACAAATGCAAGGTGACCTAATGGGCCTCCACAGACTTTAATGCAATATATTACGCATAAATTGCACTCGTCATCGTAATGAACTTATATCCAGTTTATCAGTGAGCTTTTTAAAATATCAAGGGAGTTTGTGCTATATTCAATTGCTGGGCTATGAAATATAATGGGACTAAATAGGCCTCCATTTAATGCAGTATATAATCAGGTACAACTCTTACATGATAAATGTTATAATTAGATTTTGTATTGTTGATCAGTGTGTAATGCTGGTTGTCTGTAGCGACTGTACTTAACAATTAATAATTCATGAAGGATAACAATTAGTTATCAAGAAGAAGAGTCACAGCATCTGCAGAATTGCACACAATCGTGCACATGTCATCAAGCCTTCAAGCTGTAGAAGACACAACTGTGTTTTTTAAAAATGTCAATAAATATGCAAATGGATTCCATTTTATGAAAACACAGGAAACCGCATATAATTATGCGCTTCTCAACATATGAGCGTCATATGTAGCATATACATTCTTAAAGTTAGAGGTGACTACAAAAAGACATGAAGGAATAACATAGCATGCAAGACAAATTGTGTGCGATTGCTGCCTCCTGAGGTCAGAGGTCACCCGCAAGGAACAGCCTTACAGAGTGAACACCAAACTTTAAAATCATTCTGACTACCATGGTGGACTGTGAGTGTGTTTTAAATGAAAAGACAGAGCCTAAGGTTTAAAAAAAAAAAAAAAAAAAAAACAGTCATGGAGTCAGCTGTCCATTTTGCCGCCATCCCGCCGTGCCCTCCTGCCTTCCTGTCAAAACCAAGAGAGGAGCGTGTTGTGTGTTCTCACCATCCACTCCTTCCTCCTCCCTCTTTGTCCTCTCCCTTTGTTGCTGTGTTTGACAGGCGGAGTTGCGTGCAGGCATTGCGCACACGTATCCGCTCCCATGCCTGTGTAATGACAGCGAGTGCTGGGCAGTAAAACAGTCATCTGTAAATCAAGCGGAGTGCCAGGTGACCGTCGGTGCTGCGCTCCTGATTTAAAGCTGCTGCATGATTCAAACGACGTGTTGCTTGGAACGTCGCGCGGTGTTAGAGAGCTGCTTTCCAGCTGTAAGACTGGAGGTGGTGTGTCTGAGCAGCTTTTGTAAATTTCCAAAATCAACATTCTGAACGTCTACACCGACTCTTTAAATTGGTTGGCCATGTGTATTTAGGTGTGAAAAAGGAGGGGGGGCACTGTTTCAGCTAGTCTGCAATGTATACTTAAAACATCTTGTACTCGACCGCTCATCAGGAATTGATTACAGGAGAATGTTCGCATTTATCAGCATTTGATAGCTGCTGCAAAACAAAGGCTTCACTGTCACTCACAGCTTCGCTCCACTTCCACATTCCTCTTGTTACTGTTCATCTAACGGTTTAGAAGCTTTCCAGCCAAGGCCTCCTCCTCCTCCTCTTCCTCCTCTTCCTCCTCCTCCTGCCTCCTTGCTGTGTTTCAGCCACAAACACATCCACATGGCTTCATGCTGCAGCTTCAGAGTACAAACTCTCTAACAGTTTAGAGTCACAACCCATTTTTAAAATTCAGGAGTGGAAGTATTCAGAGCGAACGCTTAAACTGACAGTACAAGTTTTTTGCTTTAACTCATCTAGAGACTAACTTGGCTATAGAATAATGACACCATTTACATCGGTTCAGTATAAGCCTTGCTGTGTGCCACCGGGTTGGATCTCCTGGGAAAATGAACGCTCCATTTGTGGCACAAAGGAAGTGCATCAAGCATTGTTAGCAGATCGATCCAGTCTGGTCGACCGGATCAATCCACTTGTTCATATGAAAATCTACTCACAGAACATAAATTATCACCAGCTCTGTGGCACGGTGTCTTTCATTTCACTACTGTGTTAACAACCCGGTTCATTTTTCTCTACACACGCTGAAATATGTGTTGCTTTCATGTCTTCATTATAGACTAAAGAATGAGTAAACTTGTGCTTTTTCACCTCATGTTTTCTTCTCCTCCTCCTCCTCCTTGTTTGCATGAAGCGATACTATGTCATTACTCCCTAGAAATGATCATTTCACTTCACCTCTTCAGTGAACATGCGTCTTTCTTCTCTCTCATTCCCAAAGTGGTGTTGATCGTTTCTTCATGGACATTTGGGAACTGATGCAGTGTGTGCAGTGTTGTTTGTAGTTGCTAGGCTCTGAGGGAAACGGAAAGCGATCTGGTCGTCTTTGACACACCGACACCAGTAATAATAACACTTGGAAATGCTGTGGGGGGAAAAGTTGAAAAGTTGTCTGTTTCCACTTTAAGTAAAGGTAGCGACACCGCTCTGTAAAAACACTCAAGTAAAAAGTATTCTACTTGAGCAAAAGTGCGAAGTATTGTAAGAAAAATAGTTAAGTAGTTAGTTAAGTATAAAATGTATTATTAATGTAATTGTTTCATATATCAAAATAGCAGATTCTTATTATTGATGAATAAATATATAAGTAGAATTTGAATGTCATAGCAGCGAGACAGAGGTAAATTCTTCGAACTGTGTAGTGGTTTCAGTTATAGCAGTATATTATTTTTTAATTTAAATTAACAGTTTTAAAGTACAGCCTTGATCTCAGAGTACAAGTACCTCTGATTTTTTGATCACTTGTGCTCTGACACAATGTTTTGTACGAGCAGGTCCCTGGTCTGTTTGCATGCATGCACTACATTTTGAATAAGGACTGGGGATTTATTGTAGCTCTGACACAACAGAGCAGGTCAGAAAAAACAGCAAGTCTCCCATCTGTCAGCGGAGCAGTAACACCAGTAGATGCGTAACAGATCTCCAAAGGACAAAAAGTCCATTATTACACAGGTGCTACAGCTTTTTATGTGTGGCTCCAGTTTATAACCCTGTAATACACTGCCTTTATCCCTCCCTTTGTTTTGAAAGCGGCATGAAAGGATCGTCTCTCTGCGGCAACTGGACGGTGTGAACATGTTTCTGTGAGACCCCACTTCCTGTCCCTCTCAAGCTCGCGATCAATACGGCACCACATGATCAACGCGGCACATGAAAACACATTTCCTCACTCATTGCTTTGTAGAGACAGATTAAAGCCTGATGCTGGCTTGGAAATTCAGGTTCTACCTCAGCGAGACCAACAAATATCTGTTCAAATCTTCTCCACACCTGAGGCAAGTTGGCCCACCAGGTCCTGCGCCAAACCCAGGCAAGGAAAGTGGAAAGTTTAGCCCAGCCGGACTCTGCTCATCAGCTGCTGTCAGGTGCTGTCAGATTTGGGAGTCAACGTCAAACTCCAGTGTGGACTGCTGCTGAATATTTTTGACTCGGGGAAGTGTGCTGCCCTGCTGGAAGGGCTGAGTATGGAAACATGTTCTCTTTCTCTCACTGTGCTTCTTCATATTGGGAGGAGGATGGAGGCAATTACCAGCGCCAGCAGCTGAGAGAGGGCCAAGCCTCTGCACATCAATCAGCATTACTCCTCCGCCACTGTGTGTGTGTGCACGTGTGTGCATGAGGAAGAACGTGTGAAAGGGCGCCTCCTGGTGGCCGCTGTCTTCACAGCACCCAGCCGGTTAGAATACCATCAGAACCACAGTCTGCTCAAAGGTCTTAAATCTCAACGGAGGCCCCTTTTTCCCCCTCTAAATTAATTTTCACCACCTAATTGCTGCGTTCATTACCAGAGTACAATAATGTCAAAAAACCACTGTCCTGATTTAATTTCCACGGCTGAATGTGAAATGAGTCGGAAAAAAGGCAAAGCGCTGCGTGTGCTGCTTGTCATTTGGTTCGTGTTGAACTGCAAAGCAGAGGCAATTTAGGTTAATGTGGAATGAGGAGGAGGGGAGAGGTTAGAAAAAGAAAAAAAAAGAAGCAGGGGTAATTTGGTGTATCAAATTGATGAGTCATCTTTTAGTTCAGACTCTTTGATTGACAAACGAGCCAGGCAGCTTTAAAGCAGCCAGAAACGGTCTCGGCAAAAATTTGTCATTCTGTCGCTCTTTTTTTTTTTTCCCCAAATCCCAACACACTCCTTCTCTCTCAAGCTTTGTGTCTCTCCTCTTTTGTGTAGTCCTCCTGTGTTTAGGCTAATTACAGTCCTACTAAGCTCGAGTGTGTCAACTGTGACATTTTCACTGTTCGTGCTGCAACGTCTCCCATTATGTCCACATTAAGGACATCACACATTAGCCAAACTCTCCTCTGGCTGCACTTAACAAAAAGGGATGGATGCAAAAAAAAAAAAATGCTTTCAAATTTCATATTATCATGTCTGAATTCTGCATTGGCACTTCATTTAATGTCCCTAAAATTGCACTGCCGAAAGGTGAGTGGGAACAATCATCCTCTCCTGATTTGTTCCCTGCTCTTGGAGCGTGGTTGCCCGAGCTCCGTCACCTCATGCATACTAAACCGATGAAAAGCACAACAGCCCAAATGTTTATGCTTTGTGTCTCTAAGGTAGGATGAGTTAAAATAAAAGCTTGTTTGTTGTGCACCCCGTCTGTGGAGGATCGGTGCGAGGCGAGTGTGCGTGTGCATCATATTCAGGTCGTACTTCAAGGCCAAACTGGAGCGAGATGAAAGGGAGAGACGGGGCACTCTGTCCTGTGACGAATGATTGTTAGATATAACTCAGCCCTGGAGGTAAACAAACGAGGCTGATTTTCCATGGGGGAAAAGGATTTGAGGGTCTGGATGTGTTATCCATGATGAGAGACAGCAAAGTGTCATCAAGGCCGGCGCCGTCAGAAGTGATGCGGGAACACGGACATTTACGTATGCAGCACTTGATGGAGCGTTGATTGTGCTTTATTGTATCATTAACTGATGCTCAAAGCTGATATGATGCTACAAAATTGCACCTTTTAACTGTGCACCTCTGGGATACGGACATCCATTTCTTTTCACTGGCTCCTCATCCATAACATCACTGTCAGGGCCCTGCAGAGAGGAGCACACTGCTTTTAAAGGGAACGAGTGGATGTGATGTGGCCGTGATCGGAGCCGGCTCACACCGCACCTACTGATAATTAATGCTCCTCATTTAACCTTATTTACAGCTGTGTGCGCTCCACGTCATCATTGGCTGTGGTAAAAAATAAAATAAAAAAAGAATTCTGTATATCATGTATAAGGATGAATTACATCACTGTTAATGCAAACAGGAATCAGTGCAGGATTTGAGCTCTTTTCTCAGCCATGTACGAGTCCTCCCCTCACATCATGTGGTGAGCTGAATAAGCATAAGCAACAACTTATTGGGCTTGAGAGGGATTTGTGAAGCACACTACACACATAAGGAGGGTGTGATGTTTTACAACACTGTAATAATAATGTATTGTAGTTTTCTGACAGCTGTGATTTACAGTATTAGACAATGGGGAAAAAAATCATCTGAAATGCAGACAATTACACTACTTTTTTGTTGTAGGGTTTATATATAGATGTGCACAGATTCATATGTTGGTGAGATGATGGCGGAGATACAGACACTGACACCAGCTTTGGAGAGCCCTGTAATAACTAACAGCTCAAGGGGTGAAAGCTGAAATGACCAGTTGAAGTGAATGATTTGCGTTCTCACTTTTAAAATGATGGGATTGATTTGCTGCCATGTGTCGACAGATTTCACTGTTCTCCCCCAGTTTTGTTTGTCAGACAAACTTGATTATTTTGTTTGAAGGATTACAAACAATCTAGGTTAACTGTCAAGGTTATGTATGCACAGATTTAATCCACAATTCATATTACGTTTAGGTATTATATTTCATACCATATTGTCTAATTTGCATATATTACATGAGAGGATATGGATAAACCAATTGCATGCTTAAAAATAGATTCATTTTTTTAAAAGACTTAACTGTGCGAAATTGTCCAAGTTAACACTATCCAATTATTTTACAATGTTTAGCACCTTGCATCTTGGACATATTATGCAATGTTGGATTGACCTGTTCAGTGTGATGCGTCTATGATCAATGTGACCCTTGTTATCCCCTCCACACTCCACTTATGTTACCTTGCAATCATTTCATGGAGGAAAAATACATTTAGCAATATGCAACGTGTAAGAAATATACTGAAAGAATGAAGGCCTAGATTCTGACTTAACAGCCTCAAGATTTGATAATAAAGCTTATCAGGTTCTCTTCAGGTTGATATTTGTGCTTTAGTGATACATACTGCCAAGGAAATCTTCATTCATTTAGAACAAATCAGTTGCCACAGGATCTCTGTGCAGTTACCCACTTTGCCTGGTTGATAATCCAACCCTCTGTGCAGGGAGTATTTTTCTCATAGCATATCAATATCATTTCAGAACACTGCGTCCATACTGTCTCTCTATAGACTATTGGACCTATGAATAATAAAATAAACTATGAATATAAATACATTCACGGCCAGCTGTTTCCAAATTTGGCCGGCTGTGTGACTTTATGTGTGAAACCTACAATGGGACATGAAACTGTAGGCGAGTGTGACTAATTCATTTGTGAGTAGCACCTTGGAAATAATGTCATTCTTTGACATGCTGCTATCAGTGTTCACTGAGAAAATCATGTTCCGTGGAGGCAACACCTCTTCAATGAGCCTGCGACCGCCTTCCAAATCCCGTCCCTCTCATTTCACACCTCTTGTCGACCACTGTTAGTCACAATGGCGTAGACTTTTTCAGCATGTTAACTAACTCAACATGTCATACGTTATACGGAACCTAGTTAACAATGCTTGCCAAAAATCACACTGTGTCTCATTTTTTTATTAGGATGTGGTTGCCTTCACTTTCTGCTTTTAACGGCCGCCTCCTGTTGCTGACAATTTAACAGCCACTTCTGCCTTTGTCTCATTGTTCGCTGTTATCCCCGCTGCTTTCCTCCTTACGTGGTTTCACATCTCAGTCCATTTCACCACGATCTTGGGAGATATATCAAATTAAAAAGGGAGGATACTGTCAGGATTATGTTTCATTATGAATGCGAGAATCGCATAAAAGCTAAAAATGAGCCTCTTATCTGTCTGATCCATCACCCTCTCTATAAATCTCAATTTTCATTCCCCGCTCCTTACAATTTACCTCGAGGAATAACAACTTATAAAACAAAGTGCTCACCACCTTTTGTGAATAACGCATACTAAATACTTTTTGGCCAATTTGTCATAAGTCTCTGGTGACAGTCCGTCCTGCCGTTTCCTTATAGGCACATTTGAAAGGAGGGGGACTGTGAGAGTGGTAGAGAAGGGGAACAGATTGCTGACTCAGAGACTGGGAAATGACCCACGTCAGCTTGGCAAGTTGTTCTCACTTAGCATACACGCATCTGACATTGGACGGCACTCTGGGAAATGTCCCTGGTCAGTCTCATTCTTGCAGAGACCCAGAGGAGGGGACGACACATGTGTATCAGTTTGTAAGAGAGTGTTTATTCCCCGGTGACAACTTGAGTTTTAA
The DNA here is from genome assembly GCA_037975185.1 of Centropyge bicolor. NCBI lineage: Eukaryota > Metazoa > Chordata > Actinopteri > Pomacanthidae > Centropyge > Centropyge bicolor. Next base: position 734,046 of record JBBMOC010000006.1, on the reverse strand, counting down.
AATAGTATCACCACAGGCAGAGGCTGGAGACTTTTGAAGAGTGACTGGTGGCTGTAAGTGATAATGAAGCAAACAGACCACCGCTGAGACCACAGAGAAGTGCGCTTTATTCCCGTGGTGGTGAGACACAGTCTTCTTGACACTTGGGGCTCGTGTTGACAACCTCCTAAACTTCTGAAAAGACTTTAAAGAGTGCTTCACTGATTTAGCCTCGCTCTTCTGCAACATTGCTCGAATCACAATTTGAGACAGTTTGAACAAAAAAAAAAAGGGGGGGGGGGGGGGGGTCCAGAGATGTCATTTATTTTTATTTCACACATTCTTCTTCCTCGTCAAAACTTAGATTGCCCACAATGCAAGTGGACTACGGGCAGTTCATTAGTAGTTTCGGGTGCTTGTGGTGGCAATGTGGTCTCAAGATGTGAGCCTCAAGCTGAGATGAGGAGCGGGCCACAGAGCTGGGTCAGATCTGGCCTAACCCTCTGTCTCCACTAAACAGTCTTCAGCTCCAACTGACACTGGCATAAGCTATCTCACCTGAGACAACTGATCAGACTTTTGTGTAGCCCTGCATCCAACATCAACTTTTTTATATAAATCTGCACAAATACTAACCAAGACCTGTAAACAGACTTTGACATGTAAAATCTTTAATCAGCATTAGCACTGGCTTGCACATTTGCTCACAGACTTTACTATAAAAGCAGAAGTGTTGATTTTTGAAGTTGCTACCAAATATTTATTCCATACAGTTTTATAACAGTAAATTTAGCATCATTTACATCATATTACGTCACCTTGCTCTGAGCGTCTAATATTGCCACTGGATTTAGCTGAAAGCCCAGTGAGTCTCACACAGACGGTAAAGAATTCCTTGTCAGCCTGTATGAGACAGCTGGAGGACAAAACATGAGTGTTAGGCGAGCTGGGAATGCGAATGGTCTGTTGGAGCACAGATGCTGTATGTGCTGCAGTCCCAGTGTGACCTATGACCCAGGTCAGGTTATGGGCATCGCAGAGTTGGGTTGAGGCACTTTCATAAACCATCTATACAGTATGAATAAAAAATTTTTGAAAGCCTAAAAAACATGTTGGTGTGTGAATATCTTCACTTTATAATAAAGTGATCTGAAGGTTCACAGATTTTATATGTTTTTAAAAAAGGGCAGACATCAGTCAATATCCTGAGTGTGTACATTGGAAAATCAAAATTCGATTGGTGCATCTCTAATGGAAAACTAAATGATTCTGCATGTTAATTAAAAATGCCAGAACATGTTGGAACATGCATTATTATTCAGAGTGAGAGCTGCTGGACATTGAGACTAATATTTTGCATGCCTTTTGACTTCTGCTGACACTGTTAAATGACCTTCACGATGGGCAGCGATGCCTTTATAATCTCCATAAACTGAGGCAATGTGGTCAACAGGGAGCAGCTTATGATGCTCGTTAGCCTGAAAGAACCCACCAAACGTCTGGGAAAACTTGCGGAGATGTTCATACATTATGCCTGACTTATCTGTGCGCAAATGAACCAGGGTGCTCTTCAAGATAAGATGTGTACACATAATGCATTTTTGATACTCTAAGTACATTTTAAATGCTGATATATAGTATGTACAATTTAGTGAAAGTCAAAGAGGTTAATGTGTTGTATGGGTGAGGTTGAACGAGGATAGGAGATAAGCGTGTCCTTGTGCGGGTTTGCTTGAGCACACATACACACATGGCCATCATTTCCAACCTGATTAGCTCAACAAGCAGCAATATCCTGAGGAGAAGACAGAGTGTTTTGTTCCACCCATTTGCAGCTTCACAGACAAGAAGCAAAGCAGGAGATTAAGAGCAACGTCTCTCTGACTCTGAGAGAATCTTTGATGAGGACCCTTTTCATATGCTTGCTATTTTGAAGCTATATGGATATAATAGATATCAAATGGATTTTTTTTCATAATGTAAATGATCTAACATGTGAATTTGCCCGTGCTTATCATCAATCTAGATCAGAGACTTTGAAAAGATAAGAGACTTGTGTGTTATGAAAAATTGTGGGGGAAAAAAAACACATTTGACTTGTGATAGTTTCTCTGTAAACCATGGAAAGTGCATTGTGAAATGTCAGAAAATGCATATGCATTAGTGATGAAGTCAATACATTCCTCTCTGGCCAAACATTGACTTCAGGGAATACGAGGTACAGGACACCGAGAATCCACGGGTTTAAAGCAACTGCAGGGATATAAATCAGTGCACTCTGTCTGGATGATATACTGTACATCTCATGGAGTATGTTGAGATCATTTAAATGTATTAGCTCTGACAAAAGGCCAAAGGTAGACAAGAGATAATCACGTTCTGTATTTACTGTAGCAACCTATGAGTATTTGCATATTTGGCCTCAGCTGTCACTGACTAGCAAAGCTCCTAAAGGCAGCAGGATTGATCTTGCACATAAATGCATGGATGCTGGGTGTTTTCAGTCATTTAAAGGCCAAATCAATAATTTCTTTCCAAACCATTTGCTCACCAAAAACATGTATAACCACGACACTATGCCACCAATTGCGAGACAAAACTCTAATTCACTACAGATTTGCATTAAGAATCTAATGTCACCACCAAAACTCCCATCTTACCACAAATCTGCATAATGCTCCCACTGCCCCCATAAATGTCTGTAAAATCTCCCGCTGTCATCTAAAATTGCATGTAATTCCCCTCTTTCACCACAGCTTTGCATAAAAACTCCCCAAATTTGCATTGAGTTCCACGCATCATCGAAACTTATTCCTAATGTGATTATAATTGTCACCTTTTGGACACATCTTGGCCGTTCCCTGCACACTCCAAGTTGGAAACATGTCATCTTCAAATTGCATCAGTGCCACAAAGAAATTGCATTTGTTTTTTCCAGAGAGCAAAGTTGTGTTTTCACAACTTTTTTTTTTTTTTTTTTTTTACAGTTGCATAGAGAAATGCATACAGGGTAAATACTGCTAGCCTTGTTAGGATGTCTATGTTGGTACACCTACACATTGTGGTTCAGCAGGTGATAATATGCTGTGAGATCTGGTCTGCCTGTATGAAGTATTTTAATACCAGTATACTCCAGTATATATAACTTTGATGCTTAAAAATGGTTTAGAAGCTCAACTTCTATTTTACATATAAAGCATCTTTACAGCCCTTATTTTGTAGTAACTACTTACATCAGTCAAACAACATGGTGTATTTCCCTTCCACAAGTCATGGTGCAAATGTAGTAAACATGAGTACTATAGTAGTACAAGTACTTTCACTTTCACAGAAGGAAAACATGTTGTTTGTCTCAGTATCCCCGGTAATTTTGGCAATGTTGGACTATTCTGCCACACAAGATTAATGTCCAGTGCACATGTTCAATAACACAACAGGAAGTGGTTTGTTCTTTATGTAGCAAAGATGAAAGAAAGGGGGGAAGAGTGAAGGTTGTGGTGGTTGATAGGTGTGTTGCTTTTTTTTTTTTTTTTAGAAACTTAATATTTCCTTACCATAATATAAATATTAGAGTATTTATTGCCTAACCCTAACCATGCTTTTATTATATTTTAATTAACATGACCGCCATCTTTTCCAAACTTTAACTACACTGTATTTACCATGTGCAGTTGATAAAAAAAGCAGTTATAATGTTTAATAATAATAAATGTTTAATTGCAATCCCTGGAGCCATGATGCTACCAAATGTTGGCACTGAACATAATCTGAGGTTCTGCAGTATCATCCTGCATTGACGTTGTTGTCTTGGTTGGTTTCACTGTAGCCAATAATTACAGACGAATGGCATCAAATTTGAACTTAAATGAGTGACAAAATTATACATCTCTATTTTCCAATGAAGGCGAAAGTTTTCCAAACAAGAACTGTCACTTTATAAAGTCTGCTAATAAAACACAAGGAGTAAATATTGGGTTTATCTCTAGATTTGATCAAAAAAATAAGAGAGAAATTCAGAAATGAGACCACGGGCGGATGCTTTGAAAGTGGCAGAACAATTCCGAGTCTCTGAGGAGAATCTGCAGGGCTACAGAGTTACGAAGCCAATTCCAGCCTTGTTTTTCCACTTCTCTTTGTATTCTCTCAGATCTGTGCGACCTCAATCCCTCCATCTCTCCTTCACCGCTATTTTCTCCCACTTTTCCGATAATTAATAGGTTGTTAATATTTCAGCAAAGCGCAGAAGAACACACACTGACTAAAGGAAGAGGGGTCGCATTAAACTGGATTTCATCCAACGTTTGTGAGTTCAGTGAAGACACAGTTTTTGGAAATTGCTCGTGAATATCTCTAACTTTAAAGAGACTGTCAGGTTATTGAATGTGACTATATAGGGGCAGGAAGCAGAGCAGATTATTAATGATATAAGAGGGAAGAAGGAGACTGAAATATTCGGCCTTGTGATGGGATTAAGTCCTATTACAAGCTGACTAAAACGCAATACAGCATCCATAAATTGTAATCAATGAATCTGGATAAAAAGCCAATTGCTGAGCGCTTGATCAAGGCGTGTATTCTGTATTCCGCGTGCATGCGAACCTGAGAATCTCGTGCGGACGAACTCATCTCAAGTGGGAGTTGAGCTTCTCTCAGGAGACATAATTAGAGGGAACATTTTTGATGATGAGAAACGCTTCTAGGCGGATTTTCAGTGCAGTGTATATGGGATTAACTGTACATTACATGGGCTTCTAATCCATAGGCACAGTAAGCCAGGAATTAGCATGCATGATTAGCGTTTTAAGCCAGCTATTAGATGAGAATAATACTGTAATTCACCAAAAAACGGCTTGCAGTGTTTTGACTGCGCTACAGTCTGCATGAACTATTCCAATAACCTGAAAGGGGAGACATAAACAGACTCTCTGAGAATTCCTAGTGGAGTACTACAAGCAAAAAATTAACTACATTTTAAAATGTTTATTTACTCAGGGAAGATTTTCCAGCGTGACTTGCCCTTTTTTTTTAGCAGAAACCTGATTCTCGCTCACGCAGTTATACTTGATAAATTTCTGGAGCTGCTCAGTACAAGCAGGATTTTTGCCTTTGGCCTCTGAACAGTTCTGCGGGAGCAAATGGGGCTTATTAATGTCAGCTGTAAAGAGAGCAGCGAGTGCTTCTCATTCAGCTTCTTCTCTTCTCAGGCAACCAGATGGTCTAGATCTGAATTGGTTTCCTTTCCGGCCACAAGTCTTCCCCTGCTATCCTTTGGGATAATGCTACCTCCACACAGGATTTGACTGTACGAGATGAGGCGAAGGGAAAGTCAAACTTCATATTTAATGTTAAACCCATATATCATGCACAGTGTCTGGATCAACTTCTATACATTATGCCCAAATAACTGATTATCAAAATCCTCCAAAACAGATTTTAAAAAGGCACATTTTTGATGAGCCAATGCTTTCAGTTAGAGACCATCTTGTTTTTGTGGTATTAGATTTTTTTTTTCATTTCTGGAAACAAGAGTCTTCTAACATGCTCACAATGAAAATACTGAAATCCTGTTGTTTAACAAGTACTTTTTTTCAATGTGCACCACTGAAGTTTGGTCAACCATTTGCTAATTAGCACAACAAACAAAGTTGCTGAGGTTGATGGGAATGTCATTTGGTCATAAACTAACGAGATCAGCATCAAATTTCATGTAAATTCATCCAATAATTATTGAGTTTTTTCACAGAATATTTTCAGATTCATCCTCTGGGCACAATTATTGTCCTTCATTTCATGGCAATCCAACAGATGTTTTTTGAGATTCAGTCTGGATTAAAGTGGAGGACAGAGCAACGTATAGGAAAAGTCACTAAGATCATTAGGTTTCATCATTTGGGTTCAGTGAATCCCTGTACAAAATGTTGCCATCCTGCCAGTGGTGCTAGATTTAAAAAAGGGGGATCACAAAAATCAGAATTCATCCTCTGGTGACTTGCTTTGACCTTGAAGGCTTGAAAGTAAAACAAAAAAAATTGCACCATTCTCAAATCATTTCCCATTTCACCACTTCTTCTGCAGCCCCCCCACAAACTCACACTGCCCTCCAGTATTCTTGCTATTCCTCTGATTCCACCAAGTCCTGCAGACTGTATCTTTAAGAATTCATTCCCTGGCATCCATGTTCCCCCGAGCCTCTCTGAGCTTGTCTTGTAAATTCCCTGCTCCTGCATCAGTATTCCACAGATGCGGCTCCCTCTCCCCTTTCCCTATACGATTGTGTTCCTGTGCAGGGAATAAGATCTGATGTGGCTGTCTATAGGTAGACCAGCAGCTCCCCAGAGTCCAGCCACCAGAGCAAAGCTTAGCCTCCTGATTCCTAACGTCAGATGGACAGGAAGAGGAGAGGAGCGGCTGGTGTGTGTGTGTGTGTGTGTGTGTGTGTGTGTGTGTGTGTGTGTGTGTGTGTGTGTGTGTGAATGTTGGTTTGGCGTGCGCATGGGTCTGAAGCATATTTCCGAGAAGCAGTAAAACAGACAGATGAACAGACAAAACAAAGACAGACGCAGAAATAAATATAATGTCACAGATGTCTAACATTTGGAGTGAGTCATGCATGAACACACACTCTGACATACACTGCCATAAAATCATCACATTACACACAGTTTCATCAGGACTTCATTTTCATAATGCTCCGAGACACAGGAAACACTCAAAGGTAAAACTAAAATATTGTCCACTCCTTAGATTGTTGCAGTGATTCAAATAGGTGCAGCAAGTCCTCCAGATTAAATCTTGATTGACACACACAGACAAGTGTTTCCTGGTCTGACATCGCTATCGGCTGGATGACATAAAACCGTTACTGTGTTTTATGATGTGACAGTGCACAATAAACAATTTACTTAGGTTTCGGGAAACATTGTGGTTTGGTTGAAATGACTGCTTCACTAAGGTTAGGGAACTTTCACTGTCATGCTACAATAATAACCCTGTGGTTAATGTTTGAGGATGATCGTGCTCATGCTTTTAAAAAACAGGAAATCAGCGGTCTGAGTGTCGAAGTCTGATGTTTATTGACCCGTTCATCGACATCCTCCTCATCCTTGTCACTATAACAACATCACCTGACTTCTTCCTTTGCTCCTGTCAAAGTTAAGACAGCCACTAGAGGGCTCTGTCCCTTGAAAGTAAGCCTGTTGTTTGCACTAGCGGAAAAGACCAATGCTCAATCATGCAGTGTTGTTGTTGTACCCTTAAAATGTACGGTCAAAAAAAACCATGTTCATCTTCTTTTAGCAACTTTTGTTAACATCCCTCTGTTCAGAACAATTATTTCAGCCTGCATACGCATGTCTCTGTCTCGCTTCCTCTTAAAGTGACAGTGCCGTCTTTTACAGGGTAAGTACAACAACTTTTCACAGGAAGTAAGTATAAAGGTAAGTATATTTTTAACATTTTTAATAATAAAAATATGAATCAATCAAGATATTTATTCAAATGACATGTTTTTAACTTGACACACTGATATAAAATCAGCAAGAAAATAATGAAATAATGTTTCAGGACGCTATATTGTGCTCATGGCTTTTTCCACAGCTGGAAAAAACAATCAGAGCTTTTTTTTTTTTTTTTTTTTGGCAAGAATTAAGAATAGGATCATTATCTTTTTAAGCCAGAGCCATGTAATCAGCTAAAATTTGCAAACAGCCAAATCTGTCAGTTTACATCTGCCAGCGATAGTCATGGTCCCAGCTGGCAAAATCAGTGGTTGTCAGCTAGAAATGAGAACGTTGATTTTGTTTTATATCCTATGTGTGTATTTCAAAAATAAGTCATGTAAATCAGTAACTGCTAACATTGTTAGGAAAAAGCATAGCAACAACTAAATTAATGGCCAATTGTGTGCTGCACTATTGTCAACATTAACTTTATTCCTGGAGATACTAGACTTTAAATCTTTAATTTGTCATGTGCTTAATCAACCAAAAGCGCATGGCCTGGTTCTTTTTTCTACAAAATAGTTCCTGTATGGAATATACAGATTTACAGATACCACAATATATATCAATATCACTATATAAAATTAGACCTTGACGAAGGATTTTATCCAAATTACAGATCTGCAGTGAGAAATATGAGAGTCCAACCAGTTGGTCAGGTAAATGTAATCCATAGCTCATGTACAATAACAGCACATAAAGGCAGAGAGAAAGGTATTATTGACTTATTTTCTGCTCACTAATGATTCCGTCACACTTAAGCAAGCAGCTAATAATATATTACCCCCTCCCAAAAAAAAACAAAGTGACTCAGACAGAGGCCATCTACAGTATGCTCGCAGGCCCAACAGTGTTAATAACATGTCAAAATGCTGTGAAATTAACTCTCATTCCACCTTTAATTCTGAGTGAACCGAGGCGCTGCTGAGAAACGGATAAGAATGCAATTGTGAGGAAGCCTGCTTTGCACGTTGTCTGATTGTGTGTCGGAAAGAGAGAGACGAATGTGCTCTATGGCAGACTGTGTTTAATTACATCCTTAAGAATAGAATATGAAGGCATCAATTATGAGCACTCACCTACCGAATGTTCGGTATTAGGTAAACAGGAGGATACTGTTTACTCTTGACAAATGCGCTCCAGAGAGCATGAATAATTGTGAAGGGCACAACCTCTGCCTTACACAGATTAATATTTATGAAGGCAATTTTGTCTTTTAATTTTCTCTGAGCGCTCGGCAATAGCCAGGGTTTATATGTGTTGATTGGAGGGAATCAAACCTCTGTGGAAGGATATGATGGTTTCATCAAAATGTTTTGGTTTTCACTCTTTATTTTCCCATTTAAAGCCGGCCTGTCCCTGGCCTTTGCTTGGCTGAACTCGTGGATCAATGTGACCTTGCATCACATGTTATTATCTGAGATGAGAAACTCTCTCCGCCTCTCGCTCGCAAATGCACACAATGCCGCATATATCTTACCTTTATTCAACCTCATCTCAATGGCACGTCTCTCCCTCCGACTGAACTTTTTCATATAGAAGTGAACAACTTCTGCCCATAGTTCCTTGGGAACTCATGCACTATGTATGGCATCGATCAGAGAACAAACACAGCACTTCGCTGCCTCCTCTGCTCTTCTCACTTACCCCTGGAGACATTGTTTATCTTGTTTATATGTTGGCCGAGTTGCCTGATCCTGGTGAAACTGTTTGTTGTTTGTTGCTTCCCCTGGCAGAAATCGCGGACAGTGAAGCACCGAATGTGTGCATGGTCTCATTTCTTCTCGCTGTTGTATTTGACTCCATCAAACTGCCAATCAACAGTCAAGCTGACGTACAGAAACACAAAGAGAGCGGCGGAGGGGAGGGAATGGAAGATAATGCCCGTCAGTGTGAGTTCGAGATTGAAAGAGGCTATGACTGTTTTCTTTTCTGACATTCTGCCAGGTGGAGCAACCTGTTCCACATGGCAGTTATTTCCAGATTGTCTGTAGATCATGTCATCCCTCATGTCAGTGGTAAAATTAAACCTCCACACACACAAATACCAACACAGGCAATATAGTCGCAGCCTCTCTCCAGAGTCAATAGTTCAGATTACATCTATACTGGAACTCCCAAGGGGACCAAATGAAACCTGATCTTTGCAGCAACTGTAAGTTATTGCCACAGTTGTGGCTTCACAAATCATTTCACATACTTATTAGTGACACTCCTCTACATGCAGCCCATTATTACCTATAAACAAATTCAGCCTCATATTCTTAATAGACTGCAGTTTTAACAGCCTAGCTTCCCTCAGTGTTGTTGAGGTCAGTTCATTTCACAGAGGGAGAGAAATATGCAGTTCAACGCTAACATAAATTTGACTGATGACCCAGACTCTCCACTTTTATGGTGGCAGTGAAAACCTCTATTTCACACATCATATCAAAATCTCCCATAAACGCTCAACTGAGCACACATCCAGTTATTTAGAGGACCTGCGCTGAATGTACAAACAGAGGTGGAGACAGACAGGCTGCCAGGCCATCCAGCGCCACCACAGAAAACTGATGGGCCACCCCCAGATCAATGCTGCAGTGAAGTAAGATGGGAATAATCTACACTAATCTACACTGCGGAGAGAAATGGATGAGCATGTCGCCATGCACCAGGTTTGAACTGCAGGAGGGACAGAAGAAAGGTATTAAGGAATTAAGATATTAAGGTAGTGCAATAAAGCAAGCTGTCTGAATCTGTGTCTTTCTCACATACAGTGTAGCTACAGAACACGCAGTCAGTCTTCCTCTGCAATCACCATCATGGAGGACATAAATCATACATAAAAAAGTAGTGAGATAAGATAAGAACTAAATATCTGAAAGTGACAACAGCGCTTTATGTACGGCAATATGGAATATTTCCCCCGACTAATTTGATTTTCATTTCTTTATTAATTTGATAAAGAGGTATATCTCATTATTTTTGTCATTTTTTGGGAAATTTCAGACATTTTCATCTGGACCACTCCAACATATCTTTTTTTAAACATTTAAAATTGTGTACAAATTACTGACGATATCTTCCTGTTATTTTATCAACCCCCCCCCCCCCCTTTTTTTTGCACAATTGCCTCTTAAGCTTCGAAATCCCCTGCTTCTCTTCATTCCCGTCTCTTCCTCTGTGATTAGCATGGATTTAATAAGACAAATCAGCGAGGGATAATGGCATTTACCTAGATTCACCTCATCAGTGTATTCCAAGCGAAGAGCATGCTTAATGCACCCTTAGTGGGCTGTACATATTTGGCACATGGCTAATACCACTGCTGTGTTTGCCCGCTACTTATTCCTCATCAATGGAGAGCCGTCTTTCTGGAATGATAAGTCTGTAAAGAGACAAATTTGCGAGGAAATGAAAGTGATCATCTGGAAAAGTTATGCAGGCTCTTATTAGAATTCACTTTGCCTTCTTCGGGATAATTACGCTGATTACATGTCAATAAGCGCTCCCTTCATTATTTGCAAAAACCCGTACATCTCAGACTGTCTTTGATTGGGCTGCTTTTTAGGTTCATCTGTGCTTCTCGGCAGAATAATATTGACGGCGCGGTGGAAAAGCCTCTGAGGCAGCATTTAGACAATGGTGTGCCAAAACAGCTTCAAATGTGATTGTGATGGAAAAATAAAAGACACAAGAGATACTAAAACTAATTTATCATCAGTCTATCTAATATTAGACAGAGTGGAATTTCAATTGACATGCAGTTATTTCAGCAGCTGATTTAATAGGATATCAGGTTGACATGATTGAAATTATTACCACGATATTAATATGAATATTGTTTCCTTCTTCGTATTCATAATTTAGCAATTTCAGTTTGACAGTTCATCCCTAACCTTTGGGAACAGCAGCTGGTGAAAAGCTCAATACAAGGCCCACTTATTCACTGGACCTCTCAACACAATTCATCATAATACGTTTGGACCTTTAGTGGGGATTTGTCAACTGCTGCCTCCATGGTCAAAATGGACAGCCCGACCCAATATGTCCAAAAAGTCTTCAGTGTTCAGCACACAACAAAGTAGTAAGTAGACATTGAGTGGAGATGGCTTTGTCAAAATTGATCTCACATTAAGAAGAGCTGACTGCAATTGCTTGGGCCACGTTGACAATGGAAGGCAAGGAATCGTTGGGGAGTTTGCACTGGACAGTCAGCATGGCCAGGTATTTTTTAATGAAAGAAAGCAAGTTAGCTGCGAGCAAATTTGCGTCCTATTTTTCAGGGTGTAGATGATCTCTTTTACATAAGTCTCTCCTAATCCGAAACACATTGAAACGATCAATAATGCTAAAGCTGGTGGCAGAACACAGCTCCCGAAGCCACTTACTAATACTAAAAGCTGCTTAAAACCTTCACACCCTTTTCTCAGAGTTGAAACGGTTCCAAATGTAACGCGTTGTTTACCAAGAATTTATGGCGAGAAGATCAATATCAGGTTGGATTTTCATTGTTTATACCTGATGTCATTTATACCCAGTGCACAAGGACTGTATGGGCAGATGGGTGCAGCTCAATAATTGCAGGGATGTACTGTACTATATCCAGAGAAACAGTATGCTAAGCCCATGGGAAGTTCCACAAAGCAAAGAATTGAGACTCCCATTGGCAGATAAACAGATCTGAAATATTGCTTCATTGCATTGATGGCAAGATTTGAGGAGGGTCCCTGAAGTTGATAGCAGGTGTAGGAGCCCAACGGCAAGATGGCTGGGCAGGGTGTCAAGATGAACTCTCAGCCTCTGATAGGTCACAAAGTGGAGTGATGTAGCGGTAGAACACTGTCAAAATAAAAATTCGAGGAGAGGGAGTGACAGTTTCTTTTTTCCATAGTTGAACAAATCTACATAATGAGTTATACTTAAAGCTTTTTGATTAATTAATAGGGTAACTTCTCGAAGGAATAATGTCTTCATCCAAGAAAAAACCCAACCCACACTCCACTTCAATACATACATTAGCCCTTTATGTCTGCTGGAATCAGTTTTAAGGATACAGATTACATAAGAAGCATTGCTAAAGAGCATGTGGGCGGTGTTAAAGTCTTACTCATACAGAGCTCTTCTCGCCTTCCTGTCTTAAACTTAAATCACAGACGTCTCAGTAGCAGCTGGAAGTCGCTTCTATTCAAATGCCGCAGTTCCCCTGATCATACATGGCAGATTGTTAATTACAACAAGTCTGGGGGAAAATTACTTTATCGATTTGCATCAGGCCAGCTACTCTTAGAGAGAATACAGAGCAGCTGAGAGTGAATTTGACTGAGTCTGATCTTTATACAAAACAACCTCTTCTGTCCAAGCTGCCATAGCGAGTGTTTTATGCCACTTGCGACAAATTTGCCTTAGCCCCATAACGTCTCTATCAGTCATGCATCGTTGGTGCTTTGCTGAGGCGAAGTCACCCAGCTTTGGCGCTCAGCATCCCTCCATATGTCTGACGGTGTGTGATATGGCACTGCTGTCTGTTCGGCTGCAGTACCTCTGGGAGTGCTGCAGAAGTTCAGAGAGGGAAAGGTAGGTGTGCAATAGGGGTTGAGGGGCAAAATAGAGTGAGATGAAAGAGGAAAAGATTGAATATAGGGGGAGGGGGTTGAGAGAGAAATAAAGAGAGGTCAGGGACCCAGAAGGAAAGTAGAGGGACAGAGAGAGAGGGAGCAAAAATGTAATGTGCCATGGCCAGAGCCAGATAGACAGAGCCACTCTGGGCAATGGAGACATCAGACTGACATAACTGGCCTGAATCCAGGTAAGAAAAAAAACCAACAGGCTGTACAGGGAATTACCTGAACGAACCAGGGGCATGGCTTCAATAGCCACGTCCAGAGAACTGACAACTGTAGATGAGCAGAGAGACACTGAGGAAATATGTCAGGCAATCAGCTAAAGCTGACAAGCGTAGCCATGGTTGCTAAAAATCTATTGACTCGACAGGAGCTGACTGCTTGATGTTTCTCCAGGAATGCTTGGGAGGCGTGGGGGAGTGAGGTCAGTCCAGCTTTATTACCTCCAAAAAGGAGGTTATGTTATAGGTTCAGTTTATTTGTCTGTTTGTCAGCAAGATTATGGGAACACGACTTGATCAATTTTCATGGATCTTGGTGGAAAGGTGATGCACCAGATGAAACCATTGCCCTGTTTGGTGGTCCAGTGTTTAGGGTTTGGTGCGCTATATATTACAGCATATGGTAGATATATACAGAATGGACAGTAGTAATCTGTATTGGTATGTGAGAGCATAACTAGAGCAGGTGAGTGTATGTGCAGTAGTGAGTGGTAGCAGGCAGCTGGTGGGGCAGAGGCAGTTCTAGTGCAAGAGACAGGCATAGTGTAAACATCTGGAGGAGGGTGTGAGTGAGAGGGTCTGTGGTGGAGGGGGAGGAAATTCAGTCCATGGAGGAAGGTCTGTGTAGGGGTGGTCGGTGGTGGAGGGGTGGTCGGCGGTGGAGGGGTGGTCAGTGGTGGAGGGAGAAAGAAGAGTTCAATCATTTTGGGGAGCCTTATCATCGTGGTGCAGACTTTAGCAAGGTGACAGCTGAGGGGGAAAAGCTCTTCCTGAGCCTGCTGGTCCTGAAACGGAGAGCCCTATAGCGCCTACCAGAGGGGAGGAGGGCAAACAGTCAAGGACCAAGGTGAGAGGTGTCCCCCCGCAGACACTGCTTGTGCTGGACAGCCTCGATGGTGAGAACAGTTTTCACCACTCTCTGCAGTGTTTTCTCATCTGACAGACAGAGGAGTGTATTTGCCATACTGTGATGCGGTTGGTGAGAAAGCTCGAAATGGTGCAGAGGTAAAAATTCACCAGAATCTGTGAAGACAGATCTTGAGTCGCCTCCAGAAGAAGAAGTGCTGGTGTGTTGCGGATCAAATGTGGAAACCCAGAAATCTGAAGCTGGAGAGACACATTTGACCTCTGTCCCATTGATGTGAATGGTCGTGTGGTGCCGCCATCGATCTTTCTGAAGTCTACAGTGTGGTCTCTTTGGTCTTCTTGGTGTTGAGGCCTTGGTTGTTATCAGCCACCAGGTGCTGGACCTTCTCCCTTTTGACATAATAAATGCACAGCTGAGATGACGACAGTTCAATTAGACACCAGTTTTGGAAATATATCCAGACATATATTTGAGTCACTCACTGAATTTGCATATTATAGAAGAGTGGGCCATTGGCCTTGGTGGAGGGCTATGCTCTCTGAGTGCTTTTCTAGGTGTCACATGTTCAGTTTTTTGCTGGACCCAAGAGCAACACACAGATGAGGGGGACTGAGAAAAAAGGATTTATTAAACACAAAAACTCCAGGACTTACAGAGAAAAAAACAAAAATTTGACCAACTAAGTGAAATCCAAGAGGTGAGGAGCTCTTCAGTGGCTGAAGGCTGGTAGGTGAGTGCTGAGGGTGGATGGAGGAGACATGAAGGTGAAGGTAAGGACCGAGCACTGGAGAACAAAGGGGACACTGGAATACACTAGAGAACGACATGTAACATCGAGCACAAGAAATCACTTGGAACATGTAACAAGAGTGAGGGAAGGAAGTGAGGGGGCGATCCGGCAGCTTCCAGGTGGAACCCGAGAGTTTATAAAGCTGCCGGCCATTAGGAGGAATGAGGGACAGCTGAGAGAAGGGAGAGGGGACCCAGCACCTGCAGGCCACACCTCCAGCCACTGAAGCAAGGCCTGAACAAAGAGACAAAACCAAAAACACTGGAGTAATAGACTGAAAAATGCACTGAAAATAAACCAGCAAAACACAAGAGAACCAAAACCATGACACTAGGTTTTGTTTGTGTTGAGAGATGAATCTAAATTTCAGCAGTCAACATGCAAATCAGCATAAAAGGCAAACTTGTCAACCAGCTTCATAGCTATGCTCTAATTGCCTTGGTTTCCAAACACCGATACATATATCTGCACCTGCCAACATGCTGCTGCGATTAATGCACAAGCTCTTTTTTTTTTCAATCTTCACTTTTATTTTATATGGAAATCAATCACATTGTTACATGAGAGAACGTATGTCAGAGAAAACAAACAAAGCAAAGACTTTAATCTATAATTGATCTGATGCGAGAGTAGATGTCTAGCCCTTGGCTAATAACAACCACGGTTCCTGACATCAGCCAATCCATTTACCAAGAGCAAAGCATCGTTATTTATTCCCTTTGATGAACATATGAAATAGCAGGTCTAGTTTACAGCACTTGCCTTATACAGATATTCAGAGGAACACATGATGAAGACATCTGAGAAATTAGCTTCCTCGTATGTTAACTATTAAATTACTAATGTAATTTTGTGGGTGGACGTATCTTCTTCCAGGAGCACACATTTCATTCCTAGATATGTTTCTCAGACTATACAGTGGAGTGTTTTGAACCGTCAGTCATATCTTTTACCCTTGTTTAAATTCCAAAGGACGAAGCCTTTGCGTTGTGAATGTTGATCAGTGCTGATTAAACACGCTCTATGCAAAAACACCTGTGACAGCCAAGGAATATTTACTGGATGTTTATCTACTTCAAAGCAATCTTATTATCTCATTATCTCATTATCTTTGCATTCTTGTGAGCCTACGTTTGCCGCATTGTGCTAAATGAGTCTTATTAACACCTGCCTCTGCCCTTGAGAAAAGAGAGAAAGAAAGGACGGCTTGATGGGAGGGATAATCTCCACTATAGCTTGTCTTTAAGTGGTGATTTGCTCAAATTTTCCGGGGATGTTATTCACAGCGAGTTTAGGAGGCTTATTCATATCAGGTACATTATGTGTAGAGGTCGGTATATAAAACCGGGGTGTGACAGATTCTCAAGGTTGAATACTTGTTGAGGTATCTGTGGAGTTAATTGAAGCCTCATAGCACATTATTTTTATGCAGAGGGTGCATCCATGTCGTAAAGCCTTTTTAATTTATTGGGACAGACGTGCGAAGAGGAAAAAGACTAATAGTCAACAGCCATACGAGCAACTTTGTGAGGCAGTACCTAAGCAGAGTGATGCTTTGTGCTGAGAGCTAATGTGCTAATGACAATGCTTACATGCAGGTACAATGTTTATCATCATCCTCAACTTAGTTTAACATTGTTAATTAACATTACATACATAGTTATTTTCTCAATAAAGTTGTTTTTAGTTTGGTCTAAGAACCATTAGAAAATAGTGAAAATCAAACCACGCATGTAAAAGCCCAAAACTGCTTTATCTGAAAAGCTGAATCCATCAAATATTGGCAAATTTCTATCAATATGTTGGCGCTAGAAATGCTGAAATGTTAGGATCACCAGAGATGTTTGTCTTGAGAGGGACATGAATATCTCTACAGACTTAAATCCATTGATTAGTAGTTGAGATATTTCACTCAAAAACATAAGAGTAAACTTCATGGTGGTGCTAGAGGAAAAGTCAGGGGATCACCAAAGTAATTAGAATACATCCTGTGGGTAACACGATTGTCCTCAAATTTTGTGCCAATACATCAAGCAGATGTTGCTCTTACTATGCATTGACATGGTGAAAACTTTGAACTAATGGTGACACTAGATGAAAGGTCAGAGGGTCAGCAAAAGGTTCATCCACTGGACATTTCACAGCAAATCTGTTCAACAGTTGTCAAGACATGTCACTAAAGATCAAAAACATCAACGTCATGATGGCAAAGTTTAGTGTTAACATGAGGTCAGGGAATCACCGAGGTCAGTAGGTTTCATCTTCTGGGGACCCTGCATGTTTCGTGGCATCCATCCAATAACTGGGGATTTGTCAGTCTGGACAAAAGAGATGGACCTACAAGAAGTACCAGCTGCTAGCATGGCTAAACATGAGAGAGACTGGGCACAATGTAATGGATTGAGGCAAATGAGCATTTTAATGCAGTATCTCATGCCACTAGAATGAATTGCACATATATCCGGATGACCCACATTATCAATTTAGGATGCCTCTCAGTATACTTAAAGTAAACTCTAATGGTCATTGTTCATCAGTGTTTTTTTACCCTTAGGTCAATAAGGTGGCACATCAATTCTTTTTATCAATGACAAGGTCCTAAAAGCAGCTTTCAAGCTGTAAACAGAAGCATATGTGTGGAACTGAGATTATTAATTGTCTCGCCCCCTCTTTGTCCAGCACATTATAGCACTATGGTGGCCGAGCTAACACAGTTACATCAGTAGTGGCCTGGCTAACAAACTAAGCATCTGCTGTCCCGCTCCCTATTCTCTGCCTCTAATGTCGTTAAGCGTGATCCAAGACACTTTGTTACCATCGACTGCGGAGTAATGATGCATGGTTACTGATCACTCCGATAGCTTCTGTCTTTGTAAGCCTGCTGGGCTGTTCTCACCTCTCCAACGAGTCCTTTTTTTCCTAACCAATAATCCAGTGAACAAGGAGAAGTTGGTGTAATTAAGTATTGATCACTGAGAGCAGGTAAAGTACTCAATAACTAAGTGTGGCTCTCTGGCCAGACATTTGTCATAAGGTAAGTCTAATGAATCTCAGTCAGAAGTTGGGGATGAAATATGAGAATTAAAGGTCTTGGTTAAAGTTTTTGGGTTTTTTGTCAGTTTTATGAATCATACACTTAAAGAATGAGTCATTCTATATATCCATGCCTAATATAAATTACTCAGAATGTATCTCTCTTGTTTTGAGACCCATTTTCATTCCCTAAAAATTGCATGAACATCCTTGGCCCGTGTGCTCTAAATAAAGCCCTTTCTTGTGTAGTGCATTGTGCATTATTACATTTTGATGAGTGAGGACGGTGAAGAGACTTATTAAAGCCAGAACAACTGTTAACGGTGTCTGTCTGTGTCTGTGTCTGTGTGTGTGTGTGTGTGTGTGTGTGTGTGTGTGTGTACATTTGTGTGTGCTATTGAACTGTCTTATCTGCCATTCTCCTGTTTTTATAAAGACTATATTTTCTTTGAGCGTGGCCTTAACAACATGTTCATGGTTGGGGGTGTTTTACTGCTGATTGGATCACATTGTGAGTTTGTTTTCTCCCTTTATACCTTTACACCCCTCTAATTTGGTTTACACTGATACACTGAGTACATCCTTACAACCAGCTGAATCAGACCTCACATAAACACTTTCATGGGACATAAGCTTTGTTGACCCCTCAGCAATAGAAAATTATAAGGCAGATTCTCTGAAGCATAAATAACGTTTTGCTCTGGCACTGTGACGGATGAATGTGACCTGTTGCAGTAAAACAAATGCAAAGATACGAGAAAGTTTCACATCTCAACAGGTCTCAACTTTTAGATCTACTATTATTCTGCACAGCTGACCCATCACAAGAGAGAAATTCATTGAAAAATCAGTAAAGGTTCCTGCTAAATAAAGACAATGACAAAGCCAGCTGCCAAATGCACAGTTCAGAATTATCTTTACTATTGCAGTAAGTTGGATTTGAACAACGGATATCTCTATCGCGGGATGATGTCATTTGTCTGTGCCTTTTAAAACCATTATAGGAAAATAGATAGTGCAGCATATACTATAGTTCAGATATGGTTAGGTTTGGTTTGTGTTCAAATGACACTTTGTAAAGATCAGGAGACTTTCGTCATCATGGTTACAATAATAAACATGTTAAGGTTAAGGTTAATATTGACTGTCTGTCCTTCGTGTCATAGCTCAGTGATGTTTTGTTGATCCATGCAGCCACTCTGACCTCCACCCTACATGCACTTTGTCACTCTCGAATAACTTCATCAACTCCCTCTTTCGCTACCATCATAATTAATACTAATTACAGACTATGTAAGGGAGATTTTTTATGTTTGAAAATGTGTGCTTGAGGCTCGACTACTACTACTAGCACTACTTCACTTACCGTAGTCTTGTGGAATGTTGCATGATAAACTTTCTGATCATTTCACATATATAACACTCAACGCTCAACATCTCTTTCAATACCAACAACATTACTGTGATACACCAACAAACTCCCTCATATTATGCTTCATTTGTGATAGGACAAGATTGCGTGTTTAGGACTGTGTTCCACCACTAAAAAGGCAATGAGGCCACAGTCGGTCATATATTTGTATTCACTAACTAAGACTGTCTCCTTTGGATTTGGGCGGACACCGCAGCAACTAAATAAAAGTGATGCAGCAGGGAAGCAATGGCACTCAAGTTCCACCATTATATGTTACCTTGTGATATGTTCACAAAGTGGAGGGGTATGCACCTCATGTTTGCTGTGCACTTGCATGGCCGTGCATGAGCGCATATATGTGTGTGTTTGTGTTTGTGTGTGAGTATGCACATGGAGTATTAGAGGACAGACTGCTCCCCTGCTGTTCCCAACAGAGACTGTGATTAGCTTGTCTCTCCAGGACAGAGACCTCAGCCAGAATCTGTGTTGCTGCTCCATGACCTTATTGATGAGCTGCCACGAGCCATAACAAGCATGCCTTGTGTCACAGCACGCCTCCTGTAGGAGAACCATGGGCAAGACAAGAAACCTGCAAGGAATTCTGGGCCCTTCCTGTGACCACACTGTGAAACAAACTTCTTTGTTGCTCAGACACCAAGCAAGTAAATTCAGAAGGAATTTCAGCTCCTGTTCTTGTGGGTTTGTTTCAGAGTTTTTGCTCTGTCATGGTAAAACTTTCTAATTATTACTAGAAAGTTGTATTCCATCAGCCTCTACCTGTATGTAATTATCCTCAAGACTAAAATAAAGGAAAATAAGTAGCGCAAGAATAATGTATAATGGCTATCATCTTTACTCTCAGTTGTCGGCTTCTATGTAATACTACAAGAACAGGCATTTTTCCTGAACTATTCCCTCATTGCAGCAGGTTCCTCTGGAGCAGAGTTGGCCGAGTTTTATATTTCAATTGGGACACTTTATTGAGTTCTGTACAATGTAACTAATGTCATTTGTTGTGTTCTCCAGATGGCGAGATGATCGAGTGTTTTCTAAAGTGCCTCAGTTCTGATGAAGAGCACTCTTCCCTTCATAGTGTTTTCTATGTGTCTATTTTTTACATGAAGGGACAGAGTGCAGGAATGATTTAGGTGTGTGTATAGGGAGTCAGCTGTTTCTGTTTTTTATTGTTGAATATGGAAGCTAGAGTTGAACTTAAGGGAGGGTCCAGGCCAAGATGAACAAACAAGCACTGGTTCGGAAAAAAAAGCACAGTACTAATCCTTACAGCCAAACTACACAAAAGCAGGAGGATAGAGAAGGAATCAAAATGGCTGCTCTCTTCTACACAGCTCCCTGACGAAGGAGTAAAGGTAAAAGTCACTTAGAATAACTCTCTGATTAACTGGAATCTCTCAATAGAGCCAGTACTTCTCTGACATTAAGCTGGAAACATACAAACAAAGCTATGGTACTTAGTCATAATACAAATAGTTCACAATACACAGTCCTTATAAGACCCAGATGATCTGATCTGTTCCATAGATTCACAGGCTGATAGCTTGAGAGAGGACCTAAAGCTGAGGCCCACAGAGCCTGGGGACCAACACAGAACTGTATCAACACATCTTAGCATTTACACATCCACCTATGGAGGGTGTAAAAGAAGAGAGGAGAAAGAGCTGGAAGAAAAAATAGAAGTGCACAGAAGAAAAGTCTTTGTCCTTTTTTTTGCGTCTGAGGAGATGATATCTAAGATAGACAACACTTTTCAAATCAAGTTGGGACAGGAGCAACAAAAGACTGTGAAAGCTGTGGACTGATCCGAAAACGCCCAGAAAGGCTCAGTCACTCACAAGCAAGGATGGAGCGAGGTCATTACTGAGGTTCGCCAAATTGTTGAACACATGATTTTATAAAGGATGTTATTACATGGACTCAGGCACACTTGGTAAACACCGTTTGTACATGATTGCATTTTGTTGTTAATTCTGTTTTACACAGCTTCCTACCTTTTTGGAATCAGGGTTGTCCTTACAGTGAGCTTAATACTTATTAGTCTTTTATGTAGTTATGCAATAATACAACAGTAATACAAACAGCACACTAGTAAGACGAATGAAATAGTAGAGTAACTATACAATTGTGTAGATAAATAGAACTTGCCAAGGACAGTCACTCGTATTACATTCATGAATATTTACACATATAGGCACATAGATGTAGAGGTATATATAAGATATAGATAAGATATCTAACAGATAGGAGGCACAGGGTTACTGATGTTTACAGCTACCATTTAGCTGCCTGGAGATACACACCTATAGAAGGACTTAAAAAGTAGCAATGAAGGTCCACCTTTCCTTTAATCTCTGTTATCATTTCATCATCCCTCCAGACCCTTTGAACTGTTATGTCCTCCTCAGTGTCAGTAATAAAATTGCTACTGCCAGTAGATATTGAACCGGCCAGTTTTTCAGTTTTGCCTGGCCGTTCACATATCTGACATGCCTTAGCAATATAACGTACAGTATGTCGGGGCATTTAAATAATTTAACTGCAAGCCCCAAACTTGCAAACTCTACACTAACACAAAGTTGAGATAACAAAAGATAATATATACCTTTATTCGGCACACAGTGGGGACATTTAGATTTTAGAAATGTAGAAATTTTAAGGTGAGGAGCATTGGGATGGATGAAAAAGGCGCAAGAGATATTTACATTGCATTGTTCACATTCAATGCCAATTTTTATGCTAGTTTGTTGTACTCCTTCTTTTCATAATGGACACTAGCACTGCTCTTGCTGCAAACATGTGACAGGTAGACTGTCCAAATAGAAGACCTGGTGGCCCTCCGGACTCAACAGGAAGGCACTGATATGACAGTGGTGAACCTTGTGGCACAGGTCCAAACCTGGACACAGTGAGTGAAAGCTCAGACCAGCCCCCCAGGACCGAGGATATTAGCAGTTGGGGTCTGAGCCTCCTCCCCAAAGGGACAACACTGGTGGGTCGGGGGGGATCCTGAAACAAATGAAGCATTCAGAAAACATTAATGTTCAAAGTACAGATACCAAATTCATTGTCTGTCTACACTTCTCTTGCAAGTGCAAATTGGTAACATACAACAATACGTTCATGAATATACAGTAGAAAACAGTACGTCAGTACAATGATAATGACGGTCACCTGTGGACGTTTGATAAAGCACTGATTTACATACGCTCTTGGCAGGCGGCTGTTGGTTCTTCATCACGAAGTCCTGAACAGGCTCTGCACAAATCCCCAGAGAATGATCCAAAGTAGTAGTCATGATTGTAGTACTGCCTTGCTTTTATATGTCATCAGTTATTGTCATAGGGTTTCACAGAATGTTGCACAAAGTTACCTTTGTCTGAGGCTGATGCCATCTCTGCACAGTGCTTGTGCGGACTGTTAATGGTGGATCCTGCATCTGGCCATGAGGTGGTTGCATGGAAATTTGTTCCATGCAAGAAGGGTAATATTATATTTAGAGTTTATACTTACATAAAGAACACAAACCAAAGTATTATTTTAAGTAATTAACATGTAATGAAATACCACTATAATAAGTACAGCATCTCCTTGTTTCAGTGACTAATTACAGCTACAAAGTGACTGTATTAAAAATAATGGATGCTTAAATAAGAACAACAGTAATGTTTTGTTCTTATTGTCATTAAATAGCTGGTAATAAATGGGGCAGTTCATTAACACTGGGTTAACACAGATTTGTACATAAAGTTTTAAAAGTATCTACATCCTGGCTCCAGCTTTGAAGCGGCTGTGGAGGAATACTGCTCCATTTAACAAACAGCATGTGAGGATCTTGGAAGGCTGACCAAGGAGGTCATGAACTTCATCGGATTCTCTTTTGATTTTGGAGGAGGTGACTTAAGCAGTGCTGTAAAAAGTAGTTGAAAGCGTTACTTGAGTAAAAGTAAAGATACTTTGCTTGAATTCTACTTAGGTAAAAGTGAAAGTCACCCATAAAATAATTACTTGAGTAAAAGTCTTAAAGTAGCGCATATGAAATGTACTTAAGTATCAAAAGTAAAAGTACAAAGACACAAAATTAAGCTTAACTCTCCCTCCCAGACAATCTGCAGACGGCAGGGTACGATTTCAGTAGGTCCATGTGATGTGCTAAACAGGCGCAGACCGCTACGCAGCTCATTTCCACCCATACAATTTAGAAACGGGAATACACAACTGTAAATAAGGGCTATGTAATGCACTCGGTAGCCCTCATATACTATGGTGGTGAGCTAGCAAAGCTACTCTTAGCTGCCCAGTTGAGGTAAAGAGTAAAATGTTGGCACACTGTGTAATTGACAATTTCGTATCTAAACATTATTTCATTGTTTTCGGCAAATACAAGTGGCACAATGAATCTTTCATCCTGACAAAAGCGAACTTTTTTTTATTTATTAACATATGGCCACGGGTGTCTTCTTCTCAAGCACAACGAGCAGGTGTTAGTGTTGTGGTACTTCCGCTATCGCCAGCGAACGAGGCGGCTGCCATTATGCTGAATCTTCTCAGTCTGGTGATTTGCCTCAACGTGTTTTGAGAGTGACAGGTGCGAGAATACGCACAGTCCAGTTAATCCAAACATGATGAGACAAATATATTCACGCCTTATTTTGTAACGAGTAACGAACTTCCAGTATAAATGTAGCGGAGTAAAAGTATCATTTTTTTCTTCTAAATGTAGCGAAGTAAAAGTGAAAGTTGAAATAAATATGAAAACTCAAGTAAAGTATAAATACTCCCAAAAACTACTTAAGTACTGTAACAAAGTATTTTTACTTCTTTCCTTTACACCACTGGACTTAAGTGACAGCGCATACTTAACATAAGCACATACATACACACGCCTTTATACACACATTTACATAGTAAGCACACGCATACAAGCATAAGTACATAAATGAGTGGAGAAACAATGAATGCAGAAGCTTTCACATGGCTGCAATGGTACAATTAAGCAGTTAACATTCAGTCGTGCTCTGTGGCATGTATAAAAATGCTGAACAGGCCTGGTTGATTGTGATTTAGGATCAAGATGGCAAGAGGAAAAGATCTAAGTGAGCTAGGGTTCAGTGTTGGGGCACGGGTGGCAGGAGCTCCAGTCACAAGGCCACAAGTAACATCTGCATTGATATCTATGGGAAAAACAACAGTAAATAAGGTCAGAAATTGTGGTCAAAAGCACACATTTGATGACCATGATGCTAGTGTATTAGTGTATATTTATAAGAAAAACACAAAAGCAACTCTTCCTCAAGTAAATGCAGGACTTGTTCAGCCCGTGTTCAATTACACAGACAGGGATAGTATAGTAGAGCTGCAGTGCATAAACCCCTCATTACAAAGATGAATGCACATTTGAGACTTCAGTGGTGCAAAAACCATAGGCCCTGGTATACAGAGACATGGAAAAAAAGCAATACGGTCAGATGAGTCATCCTTCATCATATTCTCCACAAGTGGGCGAGAGCATGTGTGATGTACACCAAGACAGCGATGCAGGCCTGAATGCTTGACCCCTGCTGTGAGGAGATCCGGAGGCTCTGGTATGCTTGTTATGCTGTTATGCTTAGGCACTTTACTGGCATGGCTTGGGTCCTCTTGTCCCCTTAGAGGCAAGGTCAAATCACACACACACACACATGTAATCTCACATTCAAATATGTGCATCCTGAATTACACACACATATACTCACAGTTAAATACCCTCATAGTTATGCACACATATTTTCACACTATGCATGAATGTGTATGTATGTATGTATATACATGAGACTATCAGTTTATGTGCAAGGGCTTAGTACTGGTGAAGTGTTCAGTTTTAGGGAGACAGAAACAGCCAATGACATTTGAAATGGATGTGTATATTTTTGCACAACTCAAATCCATGTTTCAAGTCATTTCTCATGACAACACCTGTTTTACAGGAGTGGGCAGGCATTTTACAATATACCCAAATTGCTGCCATATGCGTGACTGACATTCAGAGGGGAGGATATTCATAAAAAAAAGGGGTCTGTTGAGATTTACACAAACCAAAATTACCTCATACAGCCATACAGCAATGCTGGGTCTCAATAGGAAGTGGTTGTGGGTTGAAGTGCTTTCTATCTGTTGAGGTCATTCTGAAGTTACTGCCCATACTTTTTTTTTCAATTCACACTATTCTCTTTATCTGCCTGTGCTGCATATCTTCTCCCACGGTACAGGCCTTTTCTGTACACTCGTGAGCATCTTATCTGGGCAGCACTATCTTCACACAGGCACAGATGTTGATATCAGGCCATTGCATCACTCCTTTCTCCTGGAGACAGGTAGGAGAAAAGAAAGAAGTACAAAAGGAGCAGGAATAAATCATCTGTCTTTTGTTATTTTAATTCAAAAGGGTACAGACAGAAGGGTTGGCTGCTAAAAATACAGAGTACATTAGCCAAACATGATTATTAATGATACCATGCAGAGTCTGGTGTAAGCGTTCAACTCCAAAGTTAGGAAAACAAGTTTCACAAGGTTTATCATCCTGAGAATACATTTCACAGGTGGAACACTGAATTTACAAATGTATAATCACATGTGCCAAATTTGTCGCTGAACTTAGTGTCGGATTTGCTAACCCAAATACTAGTTATATTAAGAGAGCTTGACACTAATAAAAAATAGATTTTCCACTTGTTCTGTACAGACAGGATGAAAACAGACAAGAATAACTTGAACATGCTCGTTTCAGAATAGAGCTGCGTAACATGGCAAAAACTAAACATCTTGAATCTCAAGAAATACAAGATTAAGGCAGCTGTAATGAATATTTTTCTAACAATAAATTATTAAATGACAATGTGCCAACAATTCATCCTAATGTAAAGGTGTTGAAGCAACAGAGATCACCTGAATCTGCAGCTTCTCTCAGCTGGACCTTTACAGTGAGTTTCAGCTTGTTGTCTAACTGTCAAACTCACGACTTTACTATTGTGGTTCACTCTCACCGCTCTCATAGTTTTTTATCCAGAACAGGCAGCTGCTTTCAGAGAAAAAAATCACTGTACACTACCTGCTCAGCACCAAGCAGCTGACAGATACGACTGGTTTAAGAGCCATGCTAGTGGCTCATGAGACTCTGCTGACACAGTGGTGCTTTGAGCTAAACACTTGCATTTGACCTTTGCTAATAAGCACTAAACACAAACTTCATTAGGTTTGCAGGTATTTAAACTTGAATTTTAAACTCACATTAGCGAAAATTGAATTTTGACCCTGATGATTGTGTTGGATGTAAGTTATTACAATTCAACATTAGGGGAGTAAATGTCTGAACCAAATTCCATGACAATCCATTTGATTGACATTTCACTCAAAAACACAAATGTCAATCTCATGGTGGTGTAACGGGTACCGGCACCCGCACACAGCTGAAAGATAAACTGGGATGTGAGGCAGGGAGACAAAGCCGAGCCTGCTGAATCCTCTTTAGATGTCTTTATTCAAAATAAATTCACTTCACCTGTTCAGCCGTCCTTATTTTGTATATGAATACAATACGTTTTGTCTCTCTAGACATTTTCAAAATGGGCTTAAAACACATAAAAACAAAACTCTCTTTTCCTAACTACCTTCTTCCAATATTAAATAAAGTTGAAAATCTTTACATTTGAAATGTATGAACATAGATACTATATCTGCAGGACTTAGCTTCACAGTATGACGAATAAAACACTTTTAAAACATTTTTAAATAAACAAACAACA
This sequence comes from Centropyge bicolor, assembly GCA_037975185.1. Classification (NCBI taxonomy): domain Eukaryota; kingdom Metazoa; phylum Chordata; class Actinopteri; family Pomacanthidae; genus Centropyge; species Centropyge bicolor. The sequence continues at coordinate 706,840 of JBBMOC010000006.1, read as the reverse complement.
CTAATTATGTACACGCATGTTACTGAAAATATACAACAATGAACATGGAGCAGGGACTATGAAACATAAAAATAGGAAGATGGGAGACGTGCGGGCCCCGCTAGCATTTCACCGCTAGCATGCTAACATGGCGGACGGCCTAATCACAAATGAATAAATAACTAAAATCACTGGACATTTAACTCATTTACCGGAACATGGTATGGAAAATTAACATTTACTAACAAGCTGTAGCATTTCATACAGGGTTTTAGCACATTACTGACCTGAAAGATAAACTGGGATGTGAGGCAGGGAGACAAAGCCGAGCCTGCTGAATCCTCTTTAGATGTGAGGGGAAACCAGCAGAGCGACGGTCAAGTTCAAATTCTCACACTGCCACCTACTGTTCCAAAGATGCTACAGCATGCACAAAGCAAAGAAAACTAACTAACTAAACGTTATTTCACCTATATATTATACAGTCTCTGAACACAAACAATACACAACAAACAACTTAATGATAACAACAAATTCACAGAGGCAACATTTACACTAATGTGAGCACACATTAAGTGGGCATCACAGTGGCGCTAGAGGAAAGCTCAGGGGATCACTAAATCATAATGATGATTGTGTACAAAATTCCTTGGCAATCCACTGAAAACTTGTTGAAATATGTAACTAAAAGTTAAAAAACCATGGTACTAGATGACAAGTCAAGGGAAAATTAACAGGATTCATCCTAGTGGAATCCATGGTCCCCATCAATGTGAGTCTCAACCTATATAATGGGCAACAGACAGACACTGTAAACAAACATTAGCACAGAGCCACAGCTCTAGCATGACTGAAAATATTCTGTATATTCTGCATTTATTCCGTCTTTATGATGTTATACCATTTAATACAGTATATCCTCCAGAGCACACTCAGGAAATAGTGAAAATGGATGTTAAGTACGAACCTTCTACAGTGAATAAAAATGACTCCTGCCTGATGTCTCGACCAGCCAGGACAGAGCAAATGTAAGATTTGAGAGTTTAAGTCAGAGGGTGAGTCCAAAGAAGCCATTACAAAGGGAGTGGGACCATAAATGAAGCGGATCTGGATGAAAGGGAACACAACCCTCTTGTTAACACAAATGAGCAGATAGGTACACACCCCCTTATTTTTAGGAAAATTTGAGGGAAAGCAACCAATTTACCTTCCTACCCTCCCCTTTGTTCAAGCTCGACAAACCAACCGCTGACTTCTTGAGGTGGCTTTGTGCGCACATTCATCAAACTCCCAATAAAAATAATGCCACTGGAGCTGGGCTCATTCACTTATTCAAGCAGCTCAGTTTAAGGCTATTGAACATCTAACAAAACATCAGTGTTGTTTGGCAAATGATGCCTGCTAATAACTTTTTTTTCTGCTGTATACAAATTTCTCAGTTCATTATGAGCAACAGACACTTCTCAGCTGAATGCTTTGGACTACAGCTGGCAAACAGAATGGATGTCTGGACCAAAAATAAATAAGCACCCCATTTAACGCACCTCTAACCGTATTTGCCACATTCATCACCATCATCTGCTTTACCTTGAAGCGAGTATTTTGTGCAAGATACAGTATGTGCAGACACAAGAGCCCCAGACACAAGCCCCGCTGTGTATAAACAAAGCCACTACATTGATGTTTGTTTTCCCTGCAGAGAACGCAGCGGACCACAGTGACACTAAACCTGCTCGACTTTAAGAACAAATGGCAGGAGGAGAGCGCGTACATGCAGCCAAGGTCCTTTCTGCCCCTGTGGCTGCTCGCTGATCGAGGATGATAAATGGCTGAACATGGCCGAACCCTCATTTGGCTCTCACAGCATCAGGTGATAAAAGCGGAGCCCTTGTCAGGGATGGAGTGTGCTCTGCTCTGCAAGGACAAGGCCTCACACCCACAGAGACACTGGAGGAGAATGGACTTAATATTCACAGCAGGCAGGCAGACAGTGCGTTGGAGAGCCAGTGGTGGAAAATGCAAGAGATGTGTCGAGACACAGCTCTGTATCTGGCTTTAGAAGACAGTGTTTACTGTAATCATACACAGAGGTGTAACTACAGCATCTATTTATGGTGTAGCTCATCATGAACCTGTCGGAGAATCATTAACCTGGATGAGCTTGTGTCACACCTGCTTATCAGGGAGTCACATTAAGCCCAAAATGATGATGACTGAACACAAAGAGTGAGAACACCACATTTTGCGGGTTAGCATGAACATTATTCACACGGTGAGTTATTTACAGGGTAGTCACTGAGGCAGTGTAAGAGGTGAGGCCACTTGGCAAACGCAGCACACTTTTGGACGATTGGACGGTTAATTATCTTAGTGGGCCTTACCGGGCTAATCGCTTATCAAACATCCTGGCATAATGTGAATCTACTCTGACGAAGTGAAAAGAAAAATCTTTTAATTAAAGGAAGCAAGCAAACAAAGTAAAAGCCACGGCTAATTATATTCAATCAGTTTGCAATCATAATGTTGCATGTCTCAATTACAGGATTTCAATGCCCTCACTGTAATCGCACACGGCGTGTTGGGATTTGAGCAGCCAGCCAACTCTGTTTAAAAATGCCCACCCAGCTTCCTATTATAGCATGCTGCCTTTGGGATAATTGATTTGGTTTAATATAATAGAAGACAGTGAACAGGGAAAGTCTCAAAGGAAATAGGACTGTCATCTGCCTTCCATTCTATTATAACACAGTGTACCCGCACCTCAATCTCCTGATCTCCAAAACTAATGAAGCTGTATTTGCATGCAAACTGACGCCATACTTTCCACACAGCTGTAGATGTTGAAAATGATTATTCTGTCTTCAAGATCAAATCTATTTTTGTGTGTGTCAAGTTAAAAAAAAAAAAAAATCTCTGTGCAGGTGAGGAAACAGAACTGTTGTAACAAATATTTTTTCTTCTTTCAGAGAATAAGAAATAGTCATCTTATGTATATGTGTGAGCATTGTTACTGTCCAGCAGTGTTAGTTGATGTCCAGTATTCAATCCTCTTGTGGTGTAACGTAAATCTGTACCTGCATCCGTTTATTTCACAAACATATCTGATTCATTCCTGATGTTGTTGACTGCTTCATTTTCTGTGCTCTGTTGTTTCTGACTCCTCATCCACACATGTATAAGCACAGCTGCTGACAAAATACACAACAGTAACACTTACAAACACAATATTTTCAGCATGCACATAAATGAATCAAACAATAAAGCGTAGTTTGTGTTTGAACGCCTCCATCGAGAGAAAAAGTAATGTAATCTAAACTAAATGAAGGCTGTGTAAATGCATGGTGTGGGTGAAAATGGGGAAATAGGACAGGAGCTTGTTACAGTGCAAATTACAAGTTAGAATTTATTTACAGACTGGAGGTTGTGTGTGTAATGTAAGGAGGGACTGATGAATGTGAAGTTGCTCTAAAGCTAGAAAATTAAAATTTTAAACTGATGGTGTAAGATGTGGTGATAGTCTGTTTCCCATCATGTAAGGTCTCATGTGTAACCATAACTGTGCAACTTCAGTAACATATTACCGCAAAAACCTGGATGCTGTCCATTCCTGTTTTTAACTGTTTATGTCCAAATATTCTGTTTGTATTAATTTACAGAAGCACACACAGCTGCCACTGCTCTTCACCAGCAGAGCACCAGGAGGATGAAGAGAGGAAGAGGAGGAAGACAAATAAATAAATAAATAAATAAATAAATAAGAAGACATAGGAATACAGTAGGGTGCATCAGCAGAAATGTCCAGACCAAAATTATCATTAAATCTTCAGCTGCTGTGATTCACACAACACAATGCCTGAATAAGATGTTCACATGGTATCACCTGGGTCTTGAACTCATAACCTTTAGCTCACATTGAGCTAGCCAGTGAAATGAGAATATAGAGGTGGCTCCACAGTAAGACTTACACAACCACCAGGGTGGCTCTAACAGCTCATGTATGTAAAGGCAGACAGATACACTTAATTATGTCATCTGTTGCACATACTGTGCTCCCATATACTGAACAGTATGGACTGTAATATACATACTAGAATAGAGAGAATAGAGTGAAATAGTAACAGTAATAGCAAGAGTAACATGAGGACAGAAGACAAAATACTGTCAAACATTTTTTGAGATAGACATCTGAAATTTATCACACTACATCTACCATGACATCAATAATTGGTCATTTATTTTCATGGGCATTGGAGATTATAGAGTTATCTATTTAACTGTTGCTGTTGATTAACTGTGGCCTCAATTTTTGATCATTCAAAAAATTTGGGATTGATCAAAAGATGCAGTGTATCAGGTTTGGTGTTCATTGAGCAAAAATGTGGGAGGAGTTTTTGCCTGCATCATTTCTCATTAAAGACATTTTTCGAAACATCAATCATTTTCTGTTTCTGCCTTAGTTGATCCAAACCAAAAATCCTCCACAACAGCCAGCATCTGAATATTCCTGCTCACTGGGCTTGACATCTTGATGAAAGTTGCAAAGTGCTAACATGTATGTCTGATTAGGTTTTAAAATGTAGGTAATTGCTGTAGTGCCACCATCAGGACTATTAGCCTGCAATGCCAGTTGGGGAAAGTTACTGAACCTATGTGGCTAAATTGGTTCATTTTCATGCATGGGAAGGCAGAATTCCTCAGAAAAATGAATGGACCTGTTTAACACATGTCATGTATGATGTGATTATTCTGATTATCCTTTTAAGCTATAGGCTTTCTTGCAATTACTCATGCCAATAGCAATGTCAGTATGTCAGTGCTCTAATTTACCTCCTGTCACTCCATTGCAGCATGCCAAATATTAGCCATCTTGTATGGCAGAGTGAGGGGGATCTCTCCGATCTGTGTACTGAGGAGCTGATTATGAATTATGTTTAATAGGCAGTCTGCTGGAGCCTTCATGAGCCGGAATTTCCATAACTCATTATCCTGCAGGTTTAATAACTGCAATCATATTAATCGATGGAGCACAGACGCATAAATCAAAGGTATTCATAAAGGATGTACGATTTCTGTTAACAGTTGTTTGCTTTTTCCTGATGGATGGGGTCAGATTCAGACGTCATTTGTCTTCCATCAGATTTTGGTGCAAGGGGGATGAAGAAAACCAAATCAGTCATGAGAAACTCCAAGTAGATTGTGGTTCTCAGGTTAAAAGGACATTATCAGTGTTTACAGCTTCTTAATTACATATCTTTGTCTGTACAAGTTACCTATATTTTTACATACCATTCTTGCACTACTACTTCAGTCTTGCTATGCTGTATATTAATGAATGAAAAACTACAACTGCGGGACAAAAAAAGTCCTGGCAGACTTTGGGATACCTTATTAAGTAAATGCACAGTTTACCCTTTAGGACATTAATTAGCATCTGGGTAAATTTTATGTGCTTTACACTTGCAAGCTAACAGTGTTTTAAGTGCTTCAGTTCTAGCTGGAGGGAGAGTTTCTCAGCACGACACACTTGACTGGACTTGACATGTGTCTGAAAAGCTGGTTATTTTGAAGAAATGATCCCACAACAACAGGTATTTATGCAACTTTATATGATGAGCTGGAAAGTAAGATTAATTTCCAATGAGTTCACAATTGTTTTTTAATATCTATCCTGCCAAATAAATCTTAAAATGAAATATCTGACACCTTATTTAGATGTAATTAGGATCAGTTTAATTCCTCCCCTTGCTTAGAAATGAGCTCCAGCACAGGAGGAAGAAGCAAGAAGCTGCTACATCTCTTCATCTGAGAAGCAATAATGATATTTTCATATCTTCATCTGGCGCAGGACAAGCTTTAATTACAGAGTCATGTGGCCCCAGAGTGTATCTGCAAAGCAATATGTAGGTATTAACCTCAGCCTCACCGCCTCTCAGGCCACGTCTACAGAGTGGGAGATAGGAAGAGAGGAAGCGCGATAATGAGAAATGGCAGAAGAGCCTATTGTCCAGTCACAAGGTCAGAGACTGATTTTCAGCCAAACACGCAGCTTTTGTCATCGACATGTTTATTATGCTAATCGTGTTTATTCTTTGGGGGATGTTTCAACATAGGGAGAGCAGCATTAATGTGCAGCCTGCTTTAAATGTGCTGTACATTAAGATGCATTGAAAGTTACATTAGGATGCATTGTAAGGCATCACAGTCACATTGTGAGTGGATTCAAAGCATATGTTCGATGTCTTCATCACTCCAGATTTTTTCCATGCATCATGATGAACATGTATGTTTTACAATCAGCTCCAAAATACCTCAGATACTATGCACGGTATAGAACATAAGTAAGCTATGTTCCTAAATAAATTGTTCAGTTTGTATTCCATTTACAGTTCACACCTTGTGATAGTACAGCATTAAACACCATATGAACAATCCACATGGTCTTTACAAAAATGACCTACATTAACTTTTCCTTAGTTGCTATCTCTATGGTATATGTTTTGTTTACTGTAGTCAACTGAAATATTGGGTTAAGATCATGTTAGTCTCACATAATAATATCCTCCTATCAAGACTGTGAGGTTCAGTTATAAGTTAGAAAAATGCTTGAGAATGGTTGACATTCACGTGGTGAGGGAAATATCATGGTCATAGTTCAAATAAGCCACAATGAACCTGTTTTTTTTTGCACATTTTAACGTTGAGTGGAAACAAGGAAATTGTGGGGGGAAAAAATCAAAAATAGCATAAAGGTCTTTTTGCTTAGGTGTAAAGGTGTGTGGAGCGATGAGGAGATTGTAACATCTGTCAAAATAATACATGAAACATATAGTGATGTCACTGTGTTTCCTACATTGTTTTCCACCGTTTTACTGTTCGTCTTTTAATTACATCAGTTCATTGTGACCTCTTCTCCTGTACTGGTTTAACCGCACTTGACTGGAGAATAGGTGCCACTAGCCGTTTATGTGGATGTACCAACTCCGTATGTTGGCATAAAGGTAGGTACATAAGACCTTTACTTTCAAGTATAAAATAATTCAAATTAAGAATGTCCGTTTAGACAAGTGCAGTTCCAATTAACCCTTAAAACTAATAGTGCAATTACAGCTTCAAACAGAAATGTTCAGTTCAAGTTCAAACAAATCCAGTTAAGTCAGTATTGTTAAGTTTTCAGTTCTTCATTCACAAGCCGGGTCAAAGCAGGGTCTGGCCTCTACGGCTCCATCCTGCAAAACTAAATGAAACTTTTACTAATTTAAAAAATAATGAACCTTGATGAGTATATTTAATCTTGGATCAAGCGTTGAGTTTGTTTAGGAAGTCTTGAAGTTCAGAGAATCTGCTCTGTAGATGCTCCATAAAAGCATCCTTGGTTTATCTCATGGTCTCCATCATTTGGTCCTGTCTATTTCAGAATTATTGTTTTGAGAGGCAGAAATTGAAGATGTAGTGTCAGAGCTCATTATTGTTGTGAGAGATTTCAGGGGTTTAAGGACCTCTCTCACATCCTGGTCAGACAAATTAGCATTGTCTTTGTTCTTGAGGGCTTTTCCTGTCAATGCTGAGTAATTACATTTCTGCTGAAGGCCAAGTATATATTTCCCTCTCTGCCCTTTGCTCCCGATAGTATAACTATTTCAGCAATTAAATTACAAGTGTGCTGAAATCTTATTATTCTGAAATTGTATTTAAACTTGATATTGTAAGGATGTGAACAAATTTGCATGTGTTATTCTGTAACTGTATTGCCAGTGATAGATAGATAGATAGATAGATAGATAGATAGATAGATAGATAGATAGATAGATAGATAGATAGATAGATAACATTGTTGATTGTAACAGAACTTAAAAAAATGGTGACTTTGCTGACTTTCTCCTATAACAGCCTATGGACGGAGCTCTTAACGTGATCCATGACAATAACTTATGTATTATGACAAATGGTGTCAGTATTAGCCAACAATAAACAATGTAATGGTACAAAGCAAATGTGTGTTAATAATTTAAGTTAGCTACATGGCATAAATATAAAAAATAGGAATATTACAGATAGTAGCATTATATGATGAGGATATATTTTCCAGCATTCAGTGTGCACATCATGTTACATCATTGGTTTAGCCGATACCCAACGTGATGCTTGCTTACGCCTACAGAGTGTGAGCACGAGCAACAGGGCGCTGGCTGCAGTTCACTTACTGGCCACCAGTGTCATTAAAAACAAAGACTTTCTGAAAGGTATACATATTGACTTTACTTGTGTAAACAACAAATCTGTTCACATTACGGTGTCATCACATAGCAGTTCCTCTGTCTAAATACCAGTAAGCTCTTAGTATTTCTAGGCCTACTTTTTTCAGTGGTTAATTAAAGCCAGTGCTGTAGGGCCAGTCTAGCATCATTGCACCCTACAGACATACAATGGCCTTAATTGAAATGTCTAAGGTCGTTGAAACTAGGATTCTCAAGCACGACGCAATTGGAGACTAATAGGTTGCAAATTAATTAGCGAGAGGCTTAATTTAACCTCAAATGTTGGTCAACAGCTAATGCTAGCTGCTAGCTCTTTCTCACTGCGTGTTGCATTAGTTGAGAGTGTGGACGTCGGGTTGTTTACTAAAAAGCAATCATGAAGTAGCAGAGCAGCAGATAAATGAAATGAAATAAAAACACATTAGTGACACCATTAGAGAAACATAATTTTAATGCTTTTAAAAAAAATTATTTCCCTAATAGTTTCAAATTACAGTAATGTATTCATTGCTCCAAGGCAGAGTGCTAACATCAAGTTAATGAGCGCATTTTATGATTCATTTGTGAATTCAATTTGGACTTTTAGTTCTTTTTGTTCTTCAAATGTATTTATTAAATAATCGGCTAATAGATGCATGCTTTATCCAGCAAAAATGGAAAATCAACAGGCTTCCTTGGAAGATAATCATGGGAAGAAAATACTATTAAATTGTGCAGAGATGAGAATGAAGTGTAGCCTGACTTTGCATGTAAATTAAAGTGTCAGCACATGACGCACTTAGGGACACAATTGTGAGACGTCTTCACTGGAAACAATAAAATGTGGCACCTCAAACAAACATGAAAACATCACCATTGTTGAGTTATTATTGAAATATTCTGTTCCCGTTCCACCCCTCTAATTTCTCACACCGACAACTTGGATGGAGAGCAAGCTATTGTCTATAGCAATGCGAGCACGTCTCAGAGGGTGACCATAAATAATGCATTGTGTTTATGCTGTCAACGTTCTCCATAGGGTATCTGTGAGCAGGGTCCTACAGCAACGACACTCTGCAGTGGCGTGAAACAGACGTGACGGACCACACTGCTTCTCCCCGGTCCTCAGCCATTTTGTAAAACATTGTAATCATCACGGGGTGCTGCAGAGGACAAAGAAATCGTCCCAATTGTTTCAGCCCGTCCTCGCTCCCACTGCTATCTGCCTCTGCTGTGACAGGGAGTGTGTTTCAGACCTGTCTGTCACAATGGATTGGCAGGCGAGAAAGTGTGTGTGTGTGTGTGTGTGTGTGACACGTTACCTGTGAGCAGGTTGATTGGCAGGCCGATGTCTCGAAGGAGAGCCGCAAAATTGTCACTCCAGTTGAGGTGCTGGCTTGTGTTGGTCGCTGTTAGTTGATTGGATGTAACTAGCTTCTTACCTCTCACATTTTGTTATCATGCTCAGAGATGGTGAGTTAGATATTGGTTTTGAATAAATACTTAGTTGTTCTATTTCTTTCACTGCTTGTGTCGCATACGCACGAGTGGACTGCAGGTAAATTTGTAGTAAGTAACGACAACGCCACCTAAGTTAGGCCTAGGACCCTGCCCAAAGGCAGACACAGGTTCGATAACACTAAATAGGGAGCAGAGACAATGTCTTTACTTAGCAAAATATCCTTTTTATTTAATACATTTCTTTTAAATCTTATTTTAGATTTGTTAAAACTTGTGCATGTATGACAGGGAACATAAGATATAAGAAATCAACAAACCAAAAGGAAACATGCAAAATAAGTAAACCCAAAGAAATACACAATTCAAAATAACGACCAGAGATACAGTTGAAATGTTTCAATGTTCCCGCTGAAGAGCCCCAAGTTATATTTATTCGGTGCCGGTCAAATAAAAATTAAATTATTACCGACCATCCAGAATGGCGGAGTCCAGCCAGATCGGCAGAGAACAGCTGATCTTATCCAGAACAGCGGAATGAGAGGAGTTGCGCCAGCTTGACAGTGCTTAAATCAGTGCGGCCCCAGGTAACCCCTAGGAGACGCAGGAGGGGCAGCTGGGTCCCGCTATGGTGAAAATACACCATTAGGACCAAATGACAATTAAAATTTGAAGGACAGCAGGCAGAAACGGCAACTCACCGAATAGAAGAAGCACCGGTCCTCAGACCCCCACGGAGGCGCACCCCCAGCCTCCGGATGTGCGTAGGTGCCGATGCGCACACCAAAGCACCGCACAACACAATGGGAATAGAGTTAGACTGGCTGGGTACAGCCTAATGGGTCAAAGCAAGAGAGGCGTGCCGCTTACCCGAGCATAAGACGACACTGGCGAAGGCGGACAGCGGTCGCGGAGACACACGTGCAGCGTGTAGATTTCAGCCATGGCGACCAGGGCAAAGAGGATCATGGACCCACGGAGTAGCAGAGAGGGTCCACGCCCGAGACAGCCAAGGAAAAGAGGGAGAAATGCCGTCGGCCCCGCCCCGCAATCAGCGCGTCACACAGGTGTGTGTGGAGGTGTGCGCTGAGAAACAGGTAGGGGGAGGGTTCATACCCTCCACACTGTCACACTTGGTAAAAGTATAAATCTCTCTCAAGGCCGCTCTCATCAGTTTGTGGAAAGTAAGCAAGTACATTCACTCAAGTACTAGTTTTGAGGTGCTTGTGCTTTACTTGTGTACTTTCATTTTATGGTCTTTATACTTCCACTCTTCTATATTACAGAAGGAAATATCAAGATCAAGATTTAACTATAAAGAAAAATGAGCATGTGATTTCCTTGTAACAGAGTTTTTCTACATTGTGGTACCAAATCCTTCTTCCATGAGTGAATCCAATGAAAATTATATAGAAAACAGTGGCGAGCAGTGACCTGTTACAGTGGTCATGCTGAAGTGTGAACTACAGCCAGCGCCCAATTGTTGGCTATTTATTCATTAATTAAAACACGTCATATGTTTTTTAAGGTACCCCAGAGGTGTCAGGTTGCAGAATATTTTATTGAGGCGAGGGCACGCCTTCTATAGCGTGGGTGCGCTTTAATAAAGCGCTCCCTCCACGCTATGTTATAGTGAGGGACCGGGATAAATAAAGCGTTCCCTCGCTATATCATAGTGAGATACCTCCGGGGCTCCGTTTTCTAACTAGTACATCAATGCGATTTTAATAGACACTCTCACACTCAGAGTTTTGAAGTGAATCCAGTTATGAGCATGCGCGTTGGCAGATAAGCTGCTTCACTGACACCTTTTTTACCATTCAAAATGCTCATGTACAGCAAACACAGCCTCGAGTGCGGGTACTAATCAATATCGCAGTGCGCATGCGCGAAACAAGCTGTCAGCTTTCCAGCTTTTCGCAAACAAAACAGGATAAATAAGGCAGGAATTTCAGACCAAAACAGTAGAACTAAGGTTCTGCATTATAGAACACACTGACAGATTAATATTTTCAATTATTTTATTGAAGGGCTTGGGCATGCACTGCATTTATAGCTTATTATGACCGCTTGCCCCTGATAGAAAATAACACGACATACATTATATTGACTGTCACCATGGTTTACAGGGTAGTTCAAAGTAACTGCAATCCTCCTTTATTATGAAAAGTAGATTGTCAGTTATGTGTCTAGTCTATTAATAGGAATCCACCTATAACCAAGCAATGAAGGCAGAACAAATGAGCAGTGTGAAATATTTCATGTTGAGCAGCTTATTCTAACCATGGTATATAAAGGAAATAAGAACACAAATAAGGTTTCAGTGACATCAGTAACATGGTTTTGAATTTTAAGCAGCTGGGGCTATATGCCTCAGGCAAAATAATTTTCTCTGTACCTCTAAGTTGCTCCTCAGATCTGAAGGCGCTGAGTGGAAGGTTAGTGGCCGGAAGGCGAGCCATAAGTGCCGTTCCAGTGGGTGCCGAGGCTTGTCTCAGTTAGTCACTCAGAACAGCAGGCAGAGCTGACATGGTGGTGGAAATGTACAGGCAAAGTGTTTTAAAGTCCACCTCCACCACCCTCTTCAATCTACTGAAATGTATGAGCTCACCGGCAAATGACGAGAGTCAGAGACTAAGTGGGCTACAGTTACAGTATGTCCACCACCATTTGAACATAAAAAAAAGCCATAATGTGAAATTGATTTTATGATTATGGATCATTAAGTCATTTGTTATGGCATCCTGCAGAATTGGAGTCGTTTTATAATCCTACACCATTGTGATGTGGTTGACTTCATGTCGTAATCGCTCAAATTTCAGTCCTGGTTAATTTGGCGACACCCATGATTACTCTGCTAAAAATACACTGCACTACCTGTGACTGTCTCGCAAAAAAAGCCAGTTTAATGCCTTTAATGGGAGCTAGCAGCAGTAGGAAATGTTCAGTTTAGCAGTTGAAGTAACCTAAAGGTGCTGGAAAATACGACACAGTTATTTTTTATAGATATTCATGTGTTCTTTCCCATAGCCTGTTTTCAGAGGCTTTAATGCAGCTCTGATAAGGCTGTAGGAGAGTCAAATGTAAACATTGAGGCTGATATCAATTAGATAAAATCACACACAATAATGTTAGATTACCTACATACATCATTCACTGTTAATCCCTTATGTGTAGGTAGGAAATCTGAATCCCACATGGGGATAGAAGACTAATAATGAAGACTGCATTATAGAGATGTAATTACAGAATGTAAATACATTTAATGACTGTAGCTGACAAAGAAGATGCGACCAAAAAAGACATCAAAAACAAGGTTTGATTTCATGATAATCTTGTTGAAAATGCTCTACCAAGTGAAAGAAGCTTATCATTCTGATCATGTTCAGCAGTAATCCAATGGTCTGATCGCAGGTTTAAGCAGGTAATCTGTAAATCATTACAGTCCTCATTTTGAAAATAATTCCCACAGCCCGAGCTATCAGTGTGACAGTGTGGAGTACCTGCTGTCTGGAATCTGTCACTCTTGGCTGATTGGCAGGTAGCATTCTGGAGATGAGCCATGAAACTGTCACCTCAGCAGGCGCCCGGGGGCCTGGCTGTGCTGATATGATTTATGTAGGCGCTGATTGTGTCAGTTGCTCTGCAAATTGATCGTGTCACTCCTTCCTGTAAACCAGTGCCCTGCAGAGGCTCTCTCCCAGGCAGGGCAAAAACCTGAAGCAGGACCATTTCACAGACCAAGCTGGCGCGAAAGGGTTTCTGCAAAACTTGAACATTTTCTAAAGAAATGTCAAATACTGTGAGAGCACTTCTGAGTGTGAATTTGACTTTGAGGATGTAGTTCAGCAAATCCTTGAACACATCCTTGTCTGTGTGCCTTCAAAGGAAGAGAAAGTGGTCTGTTGCCTCGCAGTCCAGTCTCATTCATTTCTAAGTCACTCTGCTTGTGCATCAGGCTGCTGCAATCAAGAGTAGAGAATTTAGATGAGTGCGCTCATTTGGTTTTATAATTCACCCAGAGGACATCTGCAATCGGAAAAAGGAGAATGGTGTTAAGAGCACAAGTACAGGTTGAGAACTGTGGCTGAGCGCAGACACAAATTGGGTTAAATGAAGAGGGGTATTTCAGGTTAGATTTCTGCTTTAATGTCGTTTACCTGGATTTTACAGATACTTTCAGGACAAATATTCACTGGAGGATTTCTTCCTTAATACTGAGGGTTTTATTGCTGTCAAAGAAAAACGTGTGACTTAAGAAATATTCTAAAAACGTGAATGTATGAAATTGTCTTGTTGTGCTTTTGACTTGAAGGAAAGATTGGTTTAAATCCATGCAGCTGTTCAAAAACCTGACACTGATCGGAGTGCGAAAAGTAGGAATATAGGGTAAGTTTCTGTGCACACGAAAGGCTCAATTCTCTCAAATTTTGAGATCAAATTAGTTTAAATCCATGTTAGTGAGCACTTCTATTTGGCCAAGATAATCCATCCACCTGACAGTTGTGGCATTAAGATGAAGCTGAACAGCATGGTTATTACACAGGTGTGCAGGAAGACTGGTCATAATAAATGTCCGGTTTTATCACACAGCACAAAGCCACAGATGTAAGTTTTCAGAGAGCTTCCAGTTGGCTTAGTGACTGCAGGAATGTCCACCAGAGCCTGTTAATTGAATGTTCCTTTCACCACCATGGGGTGTCTTCAGTGTCGTTTCCGAGAATTTGACAGTTCATCCAACTGGCCCTAACAATCACTGACCATGTGTAAAGAATGAAACTTCTTCACCTGCAAGATCATCTGAGAGGAGCATCTTGGACTGTTTATGCAACGGCTGGTTTGCAATACCAAAGAATTTCTGCACAAAATGTCAGAAACCATCTCAAGAAAGCTCATCTGCACGCTCTTTGTCCTCAGCAGGGTCTTAACTCTGGTCACACCAGATACTGACTGGTTTTCTGATCCACAAATTTGTGGGAAATAAGCCGTTTGTGTGCAAAGAAAAAGTCTTCGATCATTTTAGTTCATTTCTTCTTTAGGGTATTATTATCTGTATCAAATCTTTCAAATCACTTTTGCCTAATTGTCCAGTATTGGTATTGCAGTTCACAAGGAGGATTTTCTGAGGATGTATACAAAAAATTCACAGTCTTTTCTTCGTGTGACCATTGTGACAAGTACCTCCAGCTATTGCCACAGTGTTAAGGACATGCTGACTATTGAACAGCTATCTCAGCATCATGGAGTTACTCGCCATGGAAACAAGTAGAAAAGGTCTCAGAAATAGGAAGTCTGGCCTCCCTCCAGCAACACTTCTGCTGCTCCATCACATCTGTTTTTTGGTTGGCATTTGAAAAACAGACGGGGCAATTCCATTTGCATTCAGAGTCATTTGTTTGGCAAATGAATGCATAATGAGTAGCATCTCTGACATTCTTCTTGGCTTCTTAAAATACATATTATCATAGTACAATAAATGAAGTGTGTGTGTGTGTGTGTGTGTATGTGTGTGGTACTTTGTAACTTTGCAAACAACTGTTATAACCTGGCATTGTTTAAACAGGCATTAATTAAAACCACTTACGTAGAGCACTATTTTCCATGTTCGAGCAGCTGAAAATGCAATAAGTTGAGGATTTGTTTCCAAAATGGAGCATGAGCCAGAAAAGTTAATGAGTGAGCTCTCTGTGCACAGCCATGCTATTTGAGATGGAGGCCAGCCAGAGCAGGAATAATACAAGGTTAAGGATTCAGGTACAACAACGCTTACAAGGACTGCTTTAAATTTTTAATTACCTTAAAGCTGCATTAATGAGTGTTTTCATTTTAACAGTGGGTATTTTTTGAAACATGACTGTGTGTAATGTGAATGCGGTTGTCTTGTACTGGCAAACCCACGGGGGATCATTACCCAACGCAGTTCACCTCTTCGGTTCGGTTCAGCTCATTGTTTTGGTTTTACGCCAGTTTAATGTTTTGATTCACTCTTACCACTTTCATCAAGCTTGTTTGCAGGTTCATCAACCTTGTTTTCAGGCCGCCATTTTCATACAAAAAAATAATTGTGTAATGCTTTCAGTAAATTCAATAGTGTCAAAGTCTTTTAAAGAGAAGGGGCTTTAAAGAGCAGGTTAATGTAAAGGCCAGAGCAGCATCAAGGGGGCACTGTTCACGAATGACTGGGGCAGTAGCAGGCAGACAGAGTAGAGGAAGTGGCTGCACTTCTGCATGTGCTCAAGCGGCAACCTCCGCCGCTGAAAAATGAAGCCAATGCGGAAGTGCAAAAAAGCTGCAGTTCCTCGAATAACCGCTAGAGCAGGCTGCAGAAGGGAGTCAATTACATTTGAGCCCCATGTTAAAATGCCCGATTTTACGACAGAAAAAAACATATTTACAGCCTGGTTCAAAACATGGCTCTAGTCTCATAAGCTGTTTTTCTACTCCATGACAACTCTGGGGGGGGTGAATTTTTTTATAAGGCGTTTGTTTAAAATATACAGCATACGTCATTATGCACAATTCATAGCTGTCAATCTAAGTGGCGCCACTTTGATTGACAACTAGCCACTGACGGTCTAAACGGCGTTACCCCGGCTACTTCTAGTCACTGAGTTTTGGAAAGAGATCGTCGTGGGGTTAGCCAGCTAGCAACGATATTTGGCATTTAACCTAGCTGGTTAGCCTTAGCTAGTTTGATTATTTTTTTCAGCGGCTTTTTTCAGCCAATAGCGTTCATTCGACCCGCCTCAGCTCCGCCCTCGCTCCACCTCTTTGTCCATATTTGAAGTAACAGGAGGTAGGCTACCAAGATGGCTACGCACTACGATTTGCTTCATTTTTGCTCTTCAGAAACCTATGGGTGACGTCACGGACACTACGTCCATATTTTATATAGTCTATGCATGTGCTCCAGAGTGGAAGTGACTGACCAAGGGCACAATTAATCTGAATGGCCAGCTGTTTTGCTCAGCAGCTGGTGCAGACCAAAAACAGAGCTGAAAGGAGGCTGAATATTGGCTTACATTCATCATGTGGCCACAAACATGATATATGCTCCATATTAGCTGCCGCTATATAAGTTGCTATGGCAACGTTTGCCAACATTTTAAGGTCATAATATGTCAGTGTTATCTTTACTGTCGCCAAGGTTTAACTTATATGCAGATGGCAGTAGAGTGAACCTGAAAAGCCACACACAATTGCACCCACTAAATAAGATTATTTTCTGCTAAGTGACAGTGATAATCTACATACTGGTTAGAGTGTTTTGAATGAGTGTAACATTAGCAAAAAAAAAAAAGCGCGAGGGTGGGGGGCTGAATTCCCTTTGTCTGAAATTCAGATGAGATGGCCTCTGAAGGGTCTAAGCATGTGGAAGCTGATCCTGCCTGCTGTATGCTGCATTCACTGCATATTACATTAGCTGTAAATATGATCTGCAGTCAAGTGCTAATCACAAATACAATCTGTAGGGGTTTTTTTATGGGTCTGATGTCTCCACAGACAACAGTCAGTGTGTTGGTGTAAATAGTAAATAAAGCAGCGAATTAACCGATGTCTGCATAATAAGATATAAAAAATCACTTGTTGTGCTCAGCGATGTCTGCTTTCACAATAACAATATTTCACAATCAACCATTACAGTACAGAGGTGATGGTACCTTTTTTGACCACTTTCATGCCTGTATTCTTAGCCAGTGTACTTTGTTTCTGATATCAGCTTACAATCAAGGTAACTTAAAAAGTCTGAGGTTTTTGTCATTTTCACTGCGAGTGGCTTGATTGCATTTCCATCTCTGAGGAATATGAATAAACCTCCGAGGTAATGTCATCAAAAACTCCCAACGGAACAGTGGAGTAAGGACAGAACGATTGTTGAGTTTGTTGGCAGTAATTTTTTTTTAAAAGTCTGTGGATCATGTCTCTGTGTGTGCTCACTAACCCACACACACACACACACACATCCACACACTCAGGCTGAAGTGTCCCGCGGAACAAATAATACCTCTGCATGAGACATCACACTCACAGTCATCATCAGGTTGACAGCAGATTTTTGTCACTCACATTTTGTGTCTCCCCTTAATGCCTTAGTGTCATAACAGCACGTCCCACACTGCAGACAGCATATCACGACCTGATCATCCACCTACACACTGTCACGGACTGTAATTGTCTGGGCCTGGAGCCTCCTGTAGATGAATCTGTTGATTTGTCCTATCATTTGTGATACATCTCCTTTTAGGGATCGTGGGTTATGGCTTCCGACGGTTTGCGTGAACTAACTAAAGAATTTTAAAAAGCAGGAAGTTATAAATGACAAATTCCCACAGGCTGATATTTCAAACATACTCATATAATGTGGAAGTATTGCCATCAAGCTGAATTCAGTTTAAGAGTTTTAAAACTGAAAAACATTGCCTGCATCACTCACCGTCTACGTATTGGTATACGTGGAGGTATTAAAATTTAAGGAGGAATTGGAACGATCTGCCTCTCTCCAACTGTCTAAATCTCCATCTTTCTCCTATGGATTTTTCTTAAGTTTCCTCTAATCCTTTCCTTCCTTACAAAGTGGAGGAAACTGCAAAGCTCTTCTAAATGTAGAGATGTAGGGAGGGTGGGGCTTGTTGTCTCTGGGTATGAGAAAACCTGGCAAGAGTATCAGAGGAGTGGAAAGTTCAGCTCGAAACACTGAGGCACTGGAACCTAAATTTACTTGGCCATCAGCCTGTTTTTTGCTATATCAAAGATAGAGCATCAAAGGAGCAGAATTATACACATGGATTCATTTAAAGCTGCAACAACATCATCCCTTCAGTCACTCAAAACTTAACCGAACTATATAAAAAAGTTACATCTGTGCTAATGTAGGGACAGGAGATAAAAAATCATTCGGCCCTCTGCAGGCTGTTCCTGGAGCCTCAAAGGGCCTCAATCCCCAGCAGGCACCTTCCACAGTTCACCAAAACAGTGATGTGATGTGCACACACACACACATTCAGAGCTTGTGAGAAACTCGACGGCCAGTCCTCAGATCTCATCAGAGGCAGCGTTGCCTGGTTACATGCGGTAGGTTGCTTGTAGAGCAGTGGTGTTAAGCACGGATGGAAAGGTCAGCCACAGGGTCCTGCCAAGTACTTTATCAAATCACACAGCTGTGTGGCTGATGAGGATTGGAGGGAGTGTGTCAGTGTGTGAACTGCAGCATGTGTGTGTGTGTTGAGTGGAATCAGCTGCGCTCCCTGACTATCCATGCATTCGATGTTGTCTTTAAACTCTGTACCTACAGGGGTATTCGTGCTAATGCTATTCTCTAAAATACATTTCATCCGCGACAACGTGTTTTGGAATTAGCCGACGTTACAGCGAAACAGCAACAGCAGAAACGGAGGAAAATAAGAGAGTTATTAAGGCTGTAGCCTCTTGCAGAGTGATTGTGTTGAGACTGTAAATCCCATCAGGTTTGGGGCTTTAGGATCCAGCGCTCCTTCCTCTGTTCTCTGACTGGAATAACTGAGTCCTCTGAGGTTTGGGAGAGAGAGAGAGAGACAGTGAAACAGTGAGAGGGAAAGTGAAAGAGCAGACAGCGAGTCTGCTCGAGACTGCAGCAGATGTGAAGACACAAACAAACAGAGCTAAGCCTTTCCCTTCGAATCAACACATACACAGCAGAAGCGGGCTACATTCAGCCAGGCTCCGTCGAGTGTGACATAATCATACACCATGGTGTTTTGCCGTCTACTGTAAGCGTAAGTCTCAATATCACACGCCAATAACAGCCCGTGTAATATGCACCCAGCCCAGGCTAGTTGGATCCTCAATAAACTGACAAATCTGAATCCTCTTATAAATATTAAATAATCTGGCGGTTTTCAGGTCTCCAGCTCAGGGCCTCATCACAGCCGCAGGGGTCCTGCCAGAGAGTTGAGTCATTTCAGCGTTTGTGATCTGCAGGATATCAAATGAAGAGCGTCGTGCCATTCAATCAAACGATATCTGAGTCGCCTGTTATAAATAATATGAGGATGCAGATGTTCTTTTTTTGTCAAAGAACTCAAGAGTTTTAAAAGAAGGCAGAGCATTGTTAACTAAGAGCAACATTTAGGCGCCATTAGAGTCTCAGTATTTTTCAGCTGAGATAAAACCAAACACCATTTCCAGCTCTCCCGAGTCTCATTGTACATGTCGGAAGACAATAAATGAAATTTCCATTACTGTGTTCCGGTGGCCTTGCAGCTAAATCTGGTATTACAGCTGTGCATCCACAGTAAAGTAGTCCCACTATAGGTGACTCCACCATAAGGATTTATTTATAGTGAATCATCTGTTTTCAACCCTTGACAGCAGCATAGCTGCAGAAGCTATGTACATAATAAAGCTTTGCTGTTATTTTCCCCGGCTTGGTAACATTTATTCATCTTCACACTTGATGCACTGATCCCTTTTATCGTAGCGTATATTCACAACAATACAATAGAAGCCGATGTAAATGAGCAGATGTGCAGGGCGACTGAATCTCCACTGTGTGCGTGTTTGACAGACATAACGCTGGTTTTAGAAGGCGAAGAATGTATGAAAGCATGAAGTGTGACATTGAAAAGGCATCAGAGAGATGATGTGACTTAGCAGGCAGCCTGGCCGTTGGTGGAACGCTCAGGTGGTGTATTACTCTACTTCTTTTTTTTTCATTCTTCTATTTCTGTATTACCCCCGCCTTTGTTCGGCCCTGCCGGGTGCAGCTCACCCGTCTGCCCGACAGTTTTTGCAATGAATACGTTCAGAGAATCCCCTCTTTGTGGAACATTGATGGATGAGGACTGTGGAAAATGCTTTACGTTCACCGCTAATGCTTTCCCCTTGACCCACTCTCACGACACAGTGTATGTCTATATTTTGCATTTTAATGGGTTTTGAAAGTTCTCCTTTTAGCAGATGACAAGTAAATGCACATCCTAACAAAGGAGGAGCTCTGCACACATTTTCATAAACACCATTTTTCTCCCGGGAGAGAAGGCAGCCTCACGTGGCGCGCGATAGATCGACAAGCAATCAGCCGACTTTAAGAAGTGCTTACTTAGCCCATCGCTGTTACTGAACTGTGCTGCTGTTAATACAGCTGGAAGGGATTTGAAGAAAGTGTCTGTGGAAGTGCTTCAGTTTAGTTCTTGCCTCATTCTCTCTTCCCCTTCTGTGACGTTAAGTCAGTCAAGGGAGACATTAGTCGGGGGAAGTATATATTACAAACTTCCAGCAGTCTTTGGAGAGTCATGAGAGTAATGTTGCTTTGGAAGAATTCATCAATCCACCCAACCACCAACTATAAAAGTTTGTTGAGCCAGTGGCTCGTGGTTCCTGTGATACTCTTCCTGCATAGAGACAAATGGATCCAGTGTTAAGCCTGTAATCCAAAAAGAATATCAGACTGTCTTTCCAGTGAAAAAGGGAGGCACCAGCAGATGGGATGCAGAGTGAGCTGAGGTATTAACAATTTACCGCGCACCCCCAAGTCATGTCTACTACCGGTTACAAGAAATTGCCTCAAACTTTTCTGTCAAAATACGTGTTCTTTCCGAGCATCGAATCCGTTTTTTTTTTTTCACAGCTCGCAGCAGATACAAAAGAGTTTAAACTCACTATTTTTTTTCCTGTCTTTTGAATTGAAACACGGAGCCATCTAGTCCAACGTGTACAACATTTTAGTGAGGCAGGTGGCGATGTGCCACGAGCTACATTGAATCGGGTTACAGTTATCTGTTGTGTAAGAGAAGCGCAGGTTTTATGAAGCCTGTGTGTTGTTTCGTGTCTCATAACAGCGAGATGAAAGTGTGTTTTGCTGTGGCTTCCAGTCTCTTCGGAGAGCAGGCACAGAGAGGGCGATTGCAATTTGCTTGCTCCTCAGTCGCTGAAATGGATGGATGGCAT
This sequence comes from Centropyge bicolor, assembly GCA_037975185.1. NCBI lineage: Eukaryota > Metazoa > Chordata > Actinopteri > Pomacanthidae > Centropyge > Centropyge bicolor. The sequence continues at coordinate 685,244 of JBBMOC010000006.1, read as the reverse complement.
GTTTGGCTCCATTAAATTTTTACTGTGCAGAGAGGAAGGAAAGCAACCTGGCTGCCGTGTGCATTGCTCAGCGCTGACTTTACTGGTCCGCCGGGAAGATGCGGGGAGGTTTTCACCGAGGGCTGCAGCAATGACAAAGAGCTCAAGAATTCATTAGAGAGCTAAGGAAAGGCGAGCTGTTATAAAGAAACGAGCCACTACTGTCCTTGAGGCTGTGGGGGGAAAAAACTGCAGTGGATCAATCAGTTATTAATACGGTCATTTTAGTTCATGGATCCTCATTCTGTCTGGTCTTCGAAGTCAAATTAAGCGGCGAACTAATGAACACATCAGTAACACTTGGCTTGAGGTGATAAGGGATTATAACACATCATAAGTAGATGATAAGAACATAATGAGGGCATTAGCATCATTATTATTAGGACATTATATAATTTGCAAAATACGCCAAATCCCAAAGGATTTCGTGCTTTCTAGGGCAAAGGCATGACTAATAACATTTTCATATGGGAGTCATTCCAGATTTTAAATGTTGTTCTTATAATAATTGTCATAATTTGTGATGCATGTAATTTTCTGCGACAGAGAGAATGTGAATTTACTATACGCTCATGTTGCATATTTACAAATGGAATTTAAAAGGACTGGAGGATAACTTCAGTGATGCTCCTCTATTATTTGACATGATTTTACACTTCTTCAAATTCCAATTTGATAATTATATAATTGCACGGCTTGTTCTGTATGAAATTACACCATTTCCGTGATGGCTGTTCGGAGTCATTGAAATGAGAGATGAGAGACTGCGAGAATCCGAGGAGTCGAATGGTTCCTTTTGATAGCCTCCTCTAATTGAAGACAACATCTACATTCACTCTCTACAAAAAGCTACTAATGAAGAGCAATGAAAACTTTACAGCGTGTTCCTGTATGTCTCCTAAAAGACGGGATGCCACGGAAAATAATTAAGCTCAAAGTACAGAGGCTTTTCCCTACGCACGCTCGTAAAACCGGTTCTGCCGTCGCAGATGGCGCCGGAGTTAATTCACAAGGCATTCTCTGTGCATAATTGGGTCATCTTAGCAGTCGAACAGTGTCTGGATATGGGCTTTAGCAGACAAGCAGTCCCAAGGAGCGCGAAGTGCACAAACATTTTATTTGCCCATTAACAGGGAGGATGTTCAGACAAAACTTTTACAAAACAGCGCTCTCCCTCTTGTCCTACAGTGGTTAGCGGAAAAGGAGTTGAGATCAGAGAGGCAGCATGGAGAAGGGGGGGTGGATGAGTAATTTGGGAAAGCTCGTAAACACGTCGTGCATCCGCCTGTGTTTACTTAATGTTGCAGCTGCTGCTACCGTTCCTCCCCGAGATCCTGCTTTTCCTGCACGGGCCGGATCGACTGGAGGAGGATTAAATGAATGCGCTGATGAGCCAGCGTGAGTCTGAAATATTTTATCACCACAATCACGGCCATCATCATTATCGTCATCATCACCTCTGTCATCATCTATATGAACGTAGTAATTGTAAAAACTGGCCTCGTGATTATGACGGATGATGAGGCAGAGATTTCTGTGATTTTGTTGCAGGCTCACAAACTGAAATTATTAGTTACATTTTGCCTTATCAGATGAGTGTAATCCTATTTGCATGCCCGTGCAAGCTACAATAACAAGATTTCTGCCACTGAACTGAGGAGGATGGCTTCTGTGTATTTTCTGTTTTTTATTTAACCTTCATGTAATACCCCGCAGATGCTCGGCTCACCAGCGCACATTACAATCTGTGTGAACCGAGTTTCTTTTTCCTCTCAGTGGGTGCCGCAACAAGCTAATCTGCTTCCAGCTAAGTTGTCCTAGCAGCCCATTACAGTCAGCTCACAGCAAGTCGTGCCACTGGGCCCGATGACAACAGGGCCTGATAAGCTATGAACATTCCTCTGATTTTGGCAGCCTGATTGGTCCGTCTGGCCTATCAGACCCCTTCAGCGGATCAGTGCAGGTTGAGCACCCACAAGAAAATCTCTCCCGTTCTCTGCCCAGTTTCAAACTCACTTTTATTTTTACTCACACGCGGGTCATGTGCGAATAAAATGTGTGGCCAATATACGGCTGCAGATTGAAAGAAAGATTGCCAGGCTTAGCATCTGCGACCCACCTCCTCCTCCCCCTCGTCCTCCCCCCTCCTCCCTCTGCTGCTCCTCTTGTCTGTTTTGCAGCGATCCAATAGTTCTGGCTCTGGTATTTATCTGTGGCCCAAATATGCAGCTCGTGTCACGCAGGGCAGCAGGCATTTCAGCGACATCACAAAGATGGATTAAGTCATGCGTTAAATTGCCTCTTTGAAGGAAATGAATAAATAAATTTGAGGGACTAATTCCTTGACTGTGCACCATCTCTTGTGTGAGTGTGATTGCATAATGCTGGCTTCAGTGTTCCCTCTGCTCTGCTCTGTTCTCTGTTGTGTTCTGTTGGTGTGTTAATTCTGTGAAATTACTTTTCTTATGACCTGGCAATGTCAAAAAGCAATAATTGCATTGATGTGCTAAAATGTATTAGCGCACATAAAATCAGTCATTTCTGTGTACATTAAACAAACAAACAAAAAAAATGAAATGAACCACGTACGATTTTTGAAAAATGTATGCATGCAGGATTTGACTCCAGTCGCTACAACCTCCACCTAAACGACAGTCACAATCGCTATTGTGAAGTTTCCCGTTTTTTCACTTTATGCATTGCAACAGGAAAGTGTAGTGTATTGGGGATTATGTGCTTTTGTTCTTCAAAAACATAGATGGATAGATGAGTCTGTTGGTCAATAATCAATTGACTGTGTACATCCTGTTCTTGCCCTGTACATTGTGGTTCAATAGGAGTCGAGCACTGGCTGACTGATATCACCAGGACATAATATAATCATTATTTCTCTTCTATACTTTTAATCACGTCCAACTCTAGACAATGAGAGCCGCCGGCAAGATTTTCATTGAGGGCCCTCCTTCCATTGCCTGAAGCCAAGAACTATGAAGTAAAACCACAAGCTATATATATAATTAACTATCCATACAACTTAATTAAACTATTATTAGTTTTTAAAAGGGCAACTCCTGACATCCTGTAAAGTAAAAGTGTCTCTATGAACTTGAAAAAAGAAACCGTTCCAACCTTGAGGGGGAAAGGAATCAATTCTTTCACTAGACTCCTTGCCCTGAATAAATGGCTGATGTTGGTGTGCCTCGTCCATGAGAAAGAGTTTATTGACAATTTCAATATCTTTGTAAAGACTGCTGATGGAGTACACCCAAGCATCACTAGATGCAGAGTGCTCAGTGCCAACCTGCATCGCGCTCTCGGGATGCCCTACCAATACAAGAATGCACAGATAAGTGCAAAGGCCATCACACACACCTCACGCAATTTCACCCATCACCCATTAACAAGCTGTGACTTTCCTGATACAGGCCTGACTGAAACTCTTTGTTTGCGCTTCACTTCACACTTGTGCACTTCTTTTAAAATGTTGTATTTTGCTTGGTTTTATGCATTCTGTGTACTCTATATTTAACTTCATTTCTATCATTATTCAGTGGGTTTCATTTTCCATCTTATGTTGTGCGTTCTCAGTTTTCTATTTTCATCTATATTTTTATCTTATTTTTACTACTATTCTCAAATGGTTTCATGTGAAGCCCTTGGTGTAATTTCATTGCTGTAAAGTTCATTGAGCTGTATTTCTTGAATGAAATATGTTATATAAATAAAGTTGAACATTTTTTATTATTATTAGTACACCCTCCCAACAGCTAGAAATAGGTCTACCACATGTTAGCAGTGTTGGGAAAGTTCACTTTCTATATGAACTAGTTCAAAGTTCAGTTCAAACCTTTTAAAATGAACTAGTTCAGTTCATCGTTCATAATTCAAAATTGTGAACTAAAGTTCATGCTTCCCCAAAATGAACTATTTCGTTCTTTTTTAATTCTTTTTTTTTTTTTTTTTTTTTTTACGTTGCCACGAGCTACGAGCTAATTCCCGACTGTATGGGAATTAGTTTCTCAGTAAACGCATCCTCCTTCCTTGCACACGTGAATTGTGACGAGACTGACGACCGCTGATGACGAAGTTGGTAGAGCAACAGGCAGGACTTGCGGTTGCCAGATCGGGTGGTTATCCGCGACATTTTAATGGTCGTTTACCATGTGTTTTTACTGTTTTAGCTTGGTTTTTCGCCGAGGGCTCTTGAAATCTGGCACGAACGTAATCTGAACGAAATCAGAGTGCCGTTCAAGAAACAGCAGAATGAGTGCGTTCACAATTTAACGTTCATCAAGCAAAAATGAACGGGACGTTCACCCAAAATAAATATAATATATATATATTATATATAATAAATAATATAATATAATAATATAATAAATAAAAAACAAGTTAATCTGAGTGAAATTACAGTAGATACACCAGGCAGTGAGACCAATATATGACCTTAGTGGGCCCTGACACACAGAACACACAGAAAACACTGACTTACCCTAAAACAGCACGTCTATCCAGACCATAGCAGTTTGAGAGTCAAAACACATCAGTAGCAATAATTTATGAAAGTTTATACATAATAAGAATACTTGAATGTTTTGATCAGTGGCCAATACTGTCAATAAAGGTTTCAACTGGATGCCAAAGTGACACTGACTTTTTGCTTGTCTCATCTCATCTCCTCCAAGTGTAATAAATTATGCAGTTCCCGAAGACACATTTCAAGCAGGCAGTACTGTTCACTTTGCATGGGGAGTAACTTTAAATTAGTTTCAATTTAAGCAGTTTTAATTATTACATGCTTTGTATATGTGGATTGATTGTGTGTTTTATTTGAAGATGGAACCCAGGAAAAGTATGTGTTGCCAAGAGGGTCTCAATAACCAAACTATCTAACTAGAAAAGACAGGTCATTTTGGTGCAGACTCTTCCAACTCTAACATTTTGTATGTTTTGTTGTTAGTTATACAGTCTTTTCTTGCAAAAGTACAGTCCTGTGGTACTATGTAAAGCAGTGGCAGTTGTTCCTATTCATCATTTTAACTATCAACAACAACCGAGCACATCTGAAAAATGAAAGGCATCGAGTTTCAGAGATTTAGTCAGTGCCGAGGGAGACGAGCTCAGGAGGTTTATCGAGATTCCAACTTCTGTACAAGCTCGCTTCAACGCCCTGTCACTTGGCACTAGCACATTCTTAATTGATGCTGAACATCTTTTTTCCCCATATCTTATGATTCACTCTACACATTATTAAGAGAATAATTCTCTTTGTTCCTTTGGTAATTTCTCCTCAAAATACCCTGAAGGTCTTCTGTAACGTTGATTTAAATGTCACACCCAATGTATCTAATTCTTTCCCAGATTTATCTTGACTTGTAGCACTCCAGTGGTACATGATTCATCAGACCAAGGGAGACATTGAAATTTGCTGTAATCAGAGGGTAGCAGAAATTAGTACTGAAACGCCCCAGGAAGAAACCTCATGTGATTTCAATCATGCTAAAACTCTGTTTTGTGAATTCATTATTGCAGTGCCTGTGCAACATACTGATGGCGACCAACACTGCGGCAGAATCTGTCAATAGGACTCCCATTACACAGTGTTAGATACAGTTCAAGGGAGTGTACACATTTGTTGGAGAGATTGGGTTGCAAATTGGGGGACAAAAAAGGAGTGTAATACATATGTTTGTGTTCTCCTTATGGGAGAGGCTGTGTTATCTATCCATTGCAGGCACCTTAATCATGTGCAAAATAACCACAGATCTCTCAAAAAACATTACAACACAGTGTTGTAGTTAATTCATTGTACTTTCATTAATTAATTTTGAATTGTGATATTGGTTCAACTGTCATTGGATCGAGTTGACAGTTACAGTATCCACTGTTTGGTACAGTCGTTCAATTTGTGTGGTTTTTTGTGTATGGTCCCGCAGAGGTCTATTGATTGTTCGATTGATTGAGAAGTCAGGTGAAGTTGGCATCATTTGATTTAATAAAGAGCATCAGTGAATTAGATCATTGACGGTGTAAATGGTTGGACTTACTGACATACTGTAGAAAAGTAGTAGCATCCTTTCTCAAGATTCAGTTTGACTTAGCTCGCAGTGAAGGAAGATAAACCTGGAGGGGTTTTTTTTTGGCACAACATTATTACTGACCAAACATGGGACATAATGACAGACCTAGCAACTTGGAAACTCGACCTGCAGCAAGAAAGAAAAACGAGGAGTCATAAGGACAGGAGGGACTCCACTCAAAATATCAGTGGAGGTCTCTGTTGTGTAAACCCTGACATCCACTGGGAAATTCTATAAAAGGGTTATTAAACACTAGCCGCCATGAAGGACAGGAGAACGGTCCTCCCATAAGGCCAGAGACAAATGTACACACACACACTCCGCCAACGTTGCACTCTTATAACATTGCCAAAGTCACAGTTGACTCACAGTGAGCCAAGATAGATGCATCAGAACAAGAGGTACTATCTTATCATTCTTCTTCCTTTTCAAAACCTGGCACTTTACAGTACCCACAATGCAACTCAATCTCTATAATTTATTATGCCTAAATTGCCTGGATTTAGCTATAGCTGAGCTGTGCGCAGAGACACCGAAAGCACTGTGATTGGTTTTTCAAATTTCTCATTTAGTATATGTGATCTGTGATGGTTTGTAGCGTATGTTGCAGTTTGTTTGTTTGTTTTTCTTTTCTGCCATTTGGTGTTGGGCAGGTAGTGTAAAGTGGATCTATCAGAGCTGAAAGCCGCAGGAGCAAACCAATACAATGAGCTGAAAGACACTAAAACCCACTGTCCACATAAAATTCTTGCAGCTTTAATTAAGCGATTTGTTTCTTAAACAGGAGAGGGTTTGCAGTTCTGTTCATGCTCTGAGCATTTTTCTTAACCTTTATGTGCCCTCTGAAAAAGATATTTGGCTCCTTTTCTACCATTGTGTTAAATAAATGAACAAAGTAAATGGAATCAGATCATCAAAGTCTCTAAGTAAAATATGATGAAATGGTCTTATCAAACAGGGGAAGGATAACTACGGGCACGTCTCTAACAAAGGCCTATTTAAAATGAAGGTCTGCTTCTTTCTTCAGCTTTAGGAAATAAAGACCATTATTTAAGAATTCATGGCATAAGAGTGTTGCTTTGATATTTTTCTTGAGTGTGTGTGTAGTTACCATTCAAGGAAAGGGCTTGATTAGTGTAGTTATCTATTCTCTTTTCTCCAAAGCAAAGCATGTGTTTTATATACAGTGTGTATGTGTAAGCACAGCATGACCAGAGGATGTTGTAGCTTTAACTAGGTTTTGACTGACTGTGTTGATATTGATCTGTATTGGACAAATGACTAGAAATGCATAAGAAGAGAGGGTCTACTTAATCGAAGCACCCTGGCAGCAGATATTTCAAGAGGAAAGATGGGTGAGTCAAATGAAAAACATCTGGATGGGTGTGAGAGATTGCGTCTACCTTCAGCAGACACCATAGAGGGCAGAGAGATATCAACAGCTTGGCCTATTATCTGGTCTAATGGAGGCCCTTCTGTTGGAAACAAAAGCCCTCGGTTGTTTTGCATCAGCTCTTCTGATGATTGGCCGACGTTCGTCCCACGTCGATGGAGTCAATTAAAAACTCCATCCGTCAAGCGGCTCTGGCTGCCTGACGCCGAGCCTCAGTGGGAAATACACACGCTGGCGCTCACTCACCAATTTACTGTCATGGGTGTCTTCTTTTTTTTTCGTCGTTTATTTTCTTTCTTTTGGTCTTTCTATTATCTGCCTTTCTTCCTTTCTTTATGTAAGTCTGTCTTCTCCTTCTTTCTATTTCTGTCTAAGTCACCATGCCAGGCTTCTAAAAGCAATTTCATCCTTCCTGTGCAGTCATGCTCTGTGTACACAATTTCCCATTGTTTGGTTTCAAGTGTAATTTCCAAATTTTCAATATATACTGAATATATTGGGAATATACAGCATGTGGTGTATTTAATATGTGAACCTTATAAAAATGGTCTTAAAACTAAATATGAAATTGCAGCGGCCACGCTCTATTGTATATGAAGGAGGTATTTAATGAAAATAGGAGCTGAACAATGAGCTGATAAAAATTCACATCCACATATTTGTCTTTCTCCCTAATAGGATTAGGAGGATTGTTCCTGCAAGCCCCTGCCAGTCCTCATCCAGGAGTTGGCACACTACACTACATAAAATAGCACTAATGCACACACACACTCTCTCACACATAAGCACACACAAACACACACACACTTGTGAGCTTTAACTATGAATCTGAATAATAAACTAAATTATGTTCCAAATGTGGAGTGTTTTACACCTAGAAGAGCACTATGTTTAATATACCAAATACTGTAGGCTATAATGTAGGCTATATAAAACCCAAAATAGTGTTACAGCCCATAAAACCATGCTTACTTCCAACTTTAACAAAAAGATACACAGAACAAAATTGTTATAGGACATTTAGTGTGAAATGGTTACTTCATATTACAGGGTCGACTGGCTGCTGTTTTCAAAGCAGCTGCCTTCTTCCATTCTTCCTCTCTTCCTTTCACCATAAACAATGTGAAATACACCTAAGTTTCATTTGCAAAGTTATGTCAACCTTAGTCAACCACAATCCACAGTTACCTCATCACAGTGTTTAAGCAACTGAGCTCATCACTCAGACGCCTAATTATCCATTGGCACAGGATGAAACTAGTGTATCAGTTCCCATAATACAGGCATGAAAGGAGTCACTGAAGATTTCCCCAAATATCAATATCCACATAATATCCATATCCATAGCTTGAGGCTAATATGCAAACCAATTAAAACTGCTGAATAAATCACCTTCATAGTGATGCAGAACAACTTTGATTGTATTCATTCACACACAAAGAAGGAAAGGTGTCAATGGATTAAGGGAAGTTCTTACAAACCCTTACTACTGAAAAAAAATGAGCGTCATTGTCATGAGGAAAAGAAATTTCCCCGCGCAAATAGTCTGCTTTGAAGTATTTACTTTGGCTCTTTGATCTGCATTCACATCCAGTTTTGGCTGCCCACAGAAAATTATCATCCAACTCTTCAGCTCTCCTCAGTACTTCAGAGAGTTTTAGCGTCTTTTAGCTCATTGTTTTGTTTTGTTTTCTCAGCTCTCGTCTACCTCATTTTCCCATGCACGCTACCTTCCCACAGTGCCAAACATCACTGGTGATGAAAGTATTGAGTGGTTGTCCACCAATCGGAAGGTTGGTGGTTCAGTCCCTGGCCCCTGCAGTCTATGTGTTGAAGTGTCCTTGGGCAAGACACTGAACCCCAAATTGCCCCAGATGGCTGTTACATCGGCATACGAATGTACGTCCGACAACAGAGATAAAAGGCTTCCAGAAACATGACTCAAAGCAGATTTAATAGGGCTTGTTTACTCAAATTACAAAAAGTATCAATCAATATCTTTATTGTGACTTACTTAGGAAAAACTACTTATTTTCATTTATAGCAGTTAGTTACTGATCAATGCCCCTACTTGGTAACTACTAAGCACATGTGCACCTGAGGACCAGAGTGTTACCCTTACTTCAACATCACCTGGATAACCATGAAACCACTAATTAATGTTTCTCGAGTGATAATAATTCTTCTTCCTTTACCCAGAAGGATCAAAGGTAATCTCACAAAGGCAAACCAGCGAACTTATGTCTCACATATGAAAGCAATCGTTCCTGCATCTCACTTAAAAGTGAGCAGATGTTTGATTTTATCTCTGATGACTGTTAAGTGATTCATTATTGAGACGATTGTCACAAAGCAAGAAAGAAGAGCTCGATCTTAGATTCTAATGCCTCACTGAGCAATAGATCAAGGGCCAGTTATCAAGGGGAAAGATATAAAATACAGACATCTGGGTGATTCTCTGGTTGTTTACTATGGATAATTGAGCCAAACAGTCTTAAAGCACTCTCACTATCTGGCAAAGAAAGAACAAATATAGTCAAATTAGGTGCATAAGAGAAAAGAAATTAACCAAATTGAAGATTTATTGTGCCCTAGCCCCAATATAATTTGCTTGGAAAACTGATTACTTATTTAGGTTAAATGATTCGGAAACACCTAATGAACAAGTTGAATTTGAGAAGACAGTGCTCTGAAATAATTCTCACCCTGCTTAACACTTACGACTTGCTGATGGGGTCTAAATTGAGTGTGTCAGGCCTATTCATCTTGACCGCCCCCCATCATTTCCTGAAAGCTACGAGCCACATTGATTAAGCCTCAACAATAGCCTTGTTCACACACAGCCTGAGAAATGAAGGGACTGCCTTAGAGCCAAAGTAATTGCATATATTAAAAGTAAAGACCCTTTTGAGCAAGACATTTTGTGTCTGAATTAATAAAACTTCACACCCAATAATTACTTTAATGGTAATGAAAAATATGATCAGTTCAACTTTAATGGCTGTTTACAAAGTCAGTGAGTCTGACAGTATAATTTACATGAGAGGGGGGAGGTGCGGCGGATTATTGTACAACATTATCGTTGTGTAATATTAGCGTCTTAGGTAGTAGTCGTCTCAGGTGTTCTCGGTAAACCAATCAGCAAGTTTGCTCTCGTCAGTGAATTTTTATTGATTGAATATTGTGTTGTGGTTGAGCTATAGCCCAACAAAACATATTTTTAGTGCTTTACAAGTACATCAGAAACATGTTTTCAGCACTTTTATGATTGATGTCATAACTGCATTTCATCTGTTATTACTGTATGCATCATGCTGCTTATTTTCTGAATAGTGTGTACTAACACAAGGAAAACTAGGATTTTGTTTTTTGAAGAAAAACAAACAAGAAAAATGTCTTTTGTTGTTTCAAAGACAAAGTTGATTCAAAATGAAACGCATCATTAGACATTAATTTCATGTCAATTGTTAATAAATACAATCCATTTACATAGATTCACGTGTGAATTTCACACTTCAGAGACAGGAAATGTTCCAGCCGCAATATAACCAGTGCTGCATGTGAGCCACAAATGAGATGCTCCATTTACTCATCTGGTGGATATCAGCACACTGGCTGGAAGGACTGAACTGTCTCCAGCAGACAAGCATCCAAAACATCCCACAGCCACGCCTGGTGGACACTGGGAGTTACAGTCTCATGGGCATATTATGGGCAATTATATACTGATGGCTAAAAATGGCATGAGAGATAATCTTTTATTAATGGTTTGCTTCAAGTCCAAAAGTCAGCTCTCAGTTATATCAGTGCAGCCTTGGGTACCTACAGTAACATTACCTCAGTGCCTGAGACATAAAATATAAGCAAACTTATTTCAGTCAGGAACTCAGGTGAGTACCAGGAGATCATGACTGTTTCTCACCCCATCTTAATAAATGCAGTCTTCGTCGCTGTCGTCCTCAGTATCTCACGGTTGTATTTTTTGCTCCAGCAATTAAACATCTCATGGTAAGGAACCTTGCGATTAAATTCCCTTTGCAACGAGTTGTGCTCCTGATATTGACAGCAAGCCACTCTGTGACCTTTCTGTGAACATCCAAGCTTGAATCTTGGATGACTGGATGAGCTTCACAAGTTCATACGTTATGGCCTGCACAGTTTGGTCAACATTCAATTCACTCAATCCAAGGAAGTCTGAGGTAAACTGATCATTAACCCTTAGTGCCTGGCACAAAAGGTGTTTTTTGAAATAATTAATGTTGCATGTGTACCTGCATACCATGTGATGTGCACATCTGAATATAAGCCACACCAGGAGAGAAAAAGGTAGCCTGTAATAGCTCCAGAGGGAAATTATCTACAGCCACATCCTTCATTTCTTACACAGAAACAACAGCAATCACATCTTTTCAACCACATCCCTTTCAAATGAGACTCTCCCTTACTTCCATTTTGAGAATTAACACAGCATAATTAGGACGTTTTTGTCAAAACGTTGCTAAGCTCTGAACTAGCTCTGGTTGCAAACCGCTATGTTTGGAAAGTCCAGATTTCTGTTAAGCAGGCGATTTTATTAATTTCAGTCAGTCTCCAGTGAATTAAATGATCGTTGTCTTTATGTTCACATTCGCTGGTCATGCTCTTTCAGAGGCGGTCACATCCATTACAGAATATCTCGGGATGTAATCACAGGCCATTTAGTCTGACGATTAACCAGTCCCATTGACCTGCCCTTTCTATTATGGAGCACTGCCCTGCATTAGCCTATCTGCGTCCGTAAACATTAACTTTTGCTGGTATTATTACACATGCTAATCCAGTTAGTTGGCTGGCATCGACATCCGGCCTCTCATTTTGCTCTCTCTCTCTCGCTACAGTTCAGCAAGCAGGCCGCTGGTTTGAAGCTCAGAAAGTCATCATTTGATAGCCCCTGGGCTGTGCTTATCTACTCCAGGGTCATCAGACAATATTTCTCTCAGTTATCTTCCCTCTCTCCATCAGTCCATCAATCTAGGCAGCTCAGTCACAAACTCACCACTTACTCTGGATGATACACTGAAGAAAGACGAGCTGTCAAAGTGCTTCTTTTGGGGCAAAACACATTGTTACTTAATGACATATTGTGCATTATGCTCTTTTTTTATCTTGTTTGTGTTGGTGAAGAGCAGGAGGCCAGACGTGTGTAGAGGCAGTCTTTAAATTAGACAGCTCGGCTGCAGTATCAGTTAATAAGTATTTGCCCTGCTGAGGCGTCCTTGTGCAAGGCAATCCTTTTCAATCCAGGTTAAATGAATAAAACATTTTACACTATGAAAAGGTTTGTACTCAGGTTCAGATCAGCCAAGTAAAAGTGTCAGGTATGTGTAGCCAAGAAGAACTGTCTCATCACAGAGACAAAATGCCTGCACTCTAAAAAATAAAAAGGCTCTTCAGAGGCCAAAAACTAGCTCTGACCCACCTGAAGCTGGTCACATTTTGTATGGCATTCATGATCCCCGGGAAATTAATCTTACAGACGGTGGTGGAGGTTGAGGTTGACATTTTTGTTTTTTAGTGAAATATCTTGACAACTGTTTTTGCAATGGATATCCATGTTGGCCAGAGGATTTTTTTATGTAGCGCCACAATGATGTTTCATTTGTCATTTTGAGTGAAACGTCCCAGCAACTGTTGGACATTCATGTTCTCCTCTGGATTAGGACAGCAGGGCGGTGGGTGATTGCTATGCTAAAATGCTGAACATGGTAAATATTATACTACTTATGCCTCATTTGCATGTTTAGAATGTAATTGTGAAAATATTAGCATGCTGACATTAGCACAACTGTCCTAACTGGTCAAGTAAAAGCACATTGGATATTTCACAGGTAAAATGTCTGAAAACCACATCTGAACATAACGTGAATAAATTTTATGTGGAACATGCTGCACAGAAAATTTTTAATGTGATGTCTTGTGTTTGACATGTAAAGTATATGAAATGATGATGTGTGTGAATTTCACATATGAAAAATATATGTGTTTTTGTAAGCGCAATTGAAAACCTAGTTTATTTCTTACATTTGCACACAAACATATAGAAGACTCATTTTCTGACTTATAGAATAATCAAATTTCCTTCACAAAGAGACTAGATGCCAAAAATATATCTATGTCACTATGAGAAAACTGGAAAATGTTAGCAGTAAGAAATGATGCCATTATCATTATACATTAGATCAGGCTCAGTAAATAGCCTGAGATATGATGCAGGAAAAGCAAGTGGCTTACTCGCTCACTTACTCGAGCCTGACCCTGTTTCCCATCCTCTGGCCCTCTGCTGTTGAAGTTGAACCCTCCTCCCTCTGCAGAGTGGATTCAGTCCTCTCACTCACTCTGAGATAAAAATCAATGCTCTCCCACAGAGCCGTAATCAATAGCTTGGCTTCCACTACAGAGCCAGAGAGGGCTACAGGGAGCTTTCTCATTATCTGTGTTTGTGACAGTTCTGTTTCTCTGATGGTTGTACATCTTGATTGACCAGAACTGTTACTGTAATTTCCAGCTCAACCTGGGGTGTTAAATAAAAACATAAGCTGGTTTGGTGCTGATTGTCAGATTCAAAAGTAGCACTCAACATGATTTAGGACAAGAATACACTGGTACAGAGGGATTGTTTATTGGTGGCTAATCATTTTATAATGATATTTCTTAAGTAATATGTGAACACCTGTTCCTCAAATAGTAATGGCAAAACAGCATTACTATTGTGGCAACACAAATGTGGAATAATTCCATTCCAGTATAATGTTTAAATACTAAAATGACGAAATGTGTATTGTTATAGTGAAAATAATAACAATGATAATAATTAATGTTGAAGGTAAACTACAGTAGTTTAAAAATAGCCACGTTCCCTTTCATTTCACATGGAGCATTCTGATTATAACCTAGTTTTGCAGAAGGTGAAGTGTTTTTGTATTTGCTACTACATTCAAGAGTGTCACACAACACCTAAACTCACGAGGCACAAGCCATGTGAAGCATTTACAACAATAGTCTACAGTTGTCCTTGCAGCTTTATGAGGCAGCACAGTAAAGCTTTGAGCTACGGTAGATGTTAACATCAACACTGATACATGTTCATGATGACAATGTTACAGGCTGGTGTTAAGCAGGTGTAATATCGAATGAGTCTAATGTCTGAAAATAATCCTCTGTTCTCATCCATACATAGATTTTATGCATGTGTCTACTACGTTAAATGAGTGAAAAGGTTCTTGCATGTGTGCATATATGTCTCTGTATTACGCCTGTATTTAGTGCACACAGAATACAGCCATTCTTGTTTACTCACCTGTATTGTATTTCCTGTACTTTATCTTTCCTGCCGCCAGCTGAATGTCATTTGCTAGCCCAGCAGTCCTGCATGACTTACACAGACATAATGGAAACAACAAGAGATACAACAGCCTCCTCGGTGCTTTTCACGTCACAGCTGGGTTCATGCAGCTGTGCGGGTCGTTTCTGAAGTTTTTCAAAACCAGAAGAAAAACCCTAAAAGGGCTTTTTTAGCTCACACGATGTGCTCATGTAGAGCGTGACCTTGACTAGTGAATTCTCTGCTTCTTTTCAGACGCTGAATAAAGCCAGGTAGGCCCCTGTATATAGTTATATTATCGCAGGGAATCTGGATGACAATATTTCATGACATTTATCCAGTTCACGTCATGATCATTTTAACTTTAGACGAAAGACCTGGGTCTATTTTTTTTCTCTTCTCACATCTTCTTCTTTATATTGTTGCATTTTAGTGTAAGTGATACAACTTGCAAAATTGCCTTGTCATTTGCAAATATTTTCTAAGTTAAAACTACTACTTATTTGTAGTTTAGTATCAATTATTTACTTTCCACATGAATAAAATCTGATTCAGTTGCCTGCCTCATCAGGCTGACACTAGTTCACCAGTTCAAACCAGTCAGTTGAAACCATGAAAAAAAGTCAACTTCAATGCAATTGGTCGCATAGATATGTAACCAGCCAGTGCCATCTTTTCTTCAATAAAGAACCATAGACCTGTGAAAGCTGCAGTTTGGATCCCTAACGTTTCCATAAGGTACCACGCTTTTATTTTGTTGGTCTTCTGAGTGAAGTGGCCATTGAGTTTTGGGCCTCACCGCTCCCAAGCATCGCATCAGGCCTGCAACGAGGTTTACTTTAAAGGGTAAATACTTCAGATAAGATAAGATAAGATAAGCCTTTATTCGTCCCATAGTGGGGAAATTCATGCCGGCTTGTGTGTATGCGAGTGTGCTTTATGAGAATGGGTCCACTGAAAATTGGTATACATTTGAGTTTGAGGTAACCTGTATTTTGTGTTGTTGCCAATGTAAAAGGATAATTACTGCAATTATCTTCCATCCATCATC
Organism: Centropyge bicolor; assembly: GCA_037975185.1. Lineage (NCBI taxonomy): Eukaryota > Metazoa > Chordata > Actinopteri > Pomacanthidae > Centropyge > Centropyge bicolor. The sequence continues at coordinate 669,321 of JBBMOC010000006.1, read as the reverse complement.
TACCGCTTGCTCCTCTGCAGGGTCGCGGAGGGGCTATCCCAGCTGACTTTGGGCGAGGGCAGGGGACACCCTGGACAGGTCGCCAGTCTGGCGCAGGGCACACATAGACAAACAACCACTCACATTCACACCTAAGGGCAATTTAGAGTAGTCAAATTTTGAACTGTGGGAGGAACCTGGTGAAAACCCACGCTACACAGGGAGAACATGCAAACTCCACACAGAAAGATCCCAAGCGCCCTGACCGGGACGCGAACTGGCGATTTTCTTGCTGTGAGGCGACGGTGCTAACCACTGAGCACGAATTTAAAGAAATTGGTCTTTAAGGTAAAGTTTGGATTTCATTGTTGTTCATTTTGAATATTTTAAAAACTATATAAGAAGAGTTCAAACTCTTTTAACTCTTATTTCAGTGTGTAGTCTCATTATTTTCTTATAAAAAGTATTATTATTATTATTATTATTATCATTAGAAATAATGATTTTACATTTTATCAAAGGTGCAGTACATAATTCAAGACAAACTTAAAGGTATCTATATAAAAGTGAAAGAAGATAAAATTACCTTTAAAACCTTTGTTATACATTAAGTTACGTGTATTAAAGAACTCAGGGCCTATAATATTAAATTATAATAGGGATTGGTGGGCTACAAATAGATAGATAGATAGATAGATAGATAGATAGATAGATAGATAGATAGATAGATAGATAGATAGATATTCACTGATAACAGCACGGCTCTTGCAGTTGCTTGCTCACTGTAATACAACTCCTGGTAAGTCATGTCTGTCAAAGCAAAATCCAGCTTAGGTCGGTCAGAGGTCTGGCAAAGATGAACTGTGTTTTCAGACAACACAAAGCAAATTTTTTGAAGTCATGTATTTGCATATGAATGGTAATACGTGAGCGAATGCAAATTCACCCAGGACTGCAAGAAAAGGCACAAGGACGCATCCCTGCAAGGTGAACATGTTTCGACCTGACCTCAAAATTTGCGCATATCTCGAGGCTTTATGAATACAGGAACATAGTACAGACGTGAGATGGGAAAGGAGAGAGACCGGAGGGAGAAAACAGCAAGAAGTGGAGTTTCTGGTGACTTCTGAGTTCAGTCGGGAGAGTCAGAGTCACACGCACAGGCACACTCCCACACAAACACACGCACACACACACACACACACACGCACACATACAGGGCTGGGGTGTCAGTGGCAAGTCAGCTTAAAAGCAAATGTACAGTAGGCACAACGGTGAGAAACGTAAAAATCGGAACACACCTTCAGACTACCAGCAGCTTTGGGCTCTGTTCAGGATACATTTTCAATATCCACAATATCCAGCTATTCCTCAGTTTCACCCCGCTGTCAGACAGGATGGCAGCCAGTAGATGTGCACAGCTGGTAGGCCCACTTAAAATAATCTGAGGCAGCCAGCAGTTACTATAACACTCCTGTATTACATTGAGTGAAAATAGTCATCATAGCACTAAAGTTCAGCTGGGATTAATATCACAACAGGTGATTAATGATAAGTGCAAGGCAGAGTGTGAGTGATTTCAACTGAATAAATTCATTAGAATCCAAACTTGTGCTTGTTTACCATGTGCTGTTTTTTGCATTTATATGAAGCTATGCATTGCAAATTTCCCCCGTTTTGGGACGAATAAAGGAATGTCTTATGTGTGTCACTTCACTGTGTGTGTGTTTGTTTGTTTGTTTTTTTGTCAGACAGAAGCTGTTGCAGTTTTTTTTCTGTTATTCCCATGGGCATGTATGAATACAGGTGCGGTTTACATAAGTGTGTGTGTGTGTGTGTGTGTGTGTGTGTGTGTGTGTTTGTTTCAGAGTTTACAAATCACTAACAATTGGGCCCCTGGGGCAGCTCATAATGTGTCTACTTTTATACTTTTTTTTAAGATTATTTCTTGGCTTCCTGCCTTCATTTGACAGTGCAGAGAGAGAGGCAGGAAACACATGGAGAGCCAAACAGTGGAGGTTGTGATTATATGATGTGCACCAACTCCACCAATTTTATCGATCAAAGTCTGTTTACAGGTGTTGGGGAGTATTACAACATGCATGAAAAAAAAGTTATATTAAGCCTCTAGTGTGTCCAGAGGGAGCTGTGCAAAGTCTAAGTGTCCTCAAGTGGTGCCACCTGAGGCAGCATCAGCTGGGGCTGAAGACCACAAGTTTGAAAATCAAACATGTGAGCCAATAGAAGATATTTTTGTGATGACTTAACACAGTTGCTTGTTACGTACTGTCCACCTTTGCAATTCTCACTATATGCTCGCTATACATCATAATATCGACTCTCGCCAGCAGTGTGAAAATGCTGAGGAACCGCGAAAGTTAGAAACATACATTACAGTCCATAACATTTAGAAGCTGCCAGATGCTGACTTGCATATGTTGGGCAATTAGCATAATTAGCATTAATTAGCATAATCACAGGCGATGACACTGATGTGTTTGTGCTCATGGTCTGTTGGTGCTTGAAAGTGGGAGTGACATGTCACTCGCAGATAGAGAGATGGGATGGCACTGTCCTCAGCATCTGGATGAGCACTGTTTCTACATCCTGGCTGTGCGCGCTCTCGCCGGGTGTGACCAAGGTGTCTGTGCTCAAGGCCACGAGAGTAGCGCCTGGCGACCTGCTTCACTTCATCGGAGAGGACGGGGCTGCTCGATGTGCAGATAACAGAGGCAGTGAGGGGTTTCTTCTCTGTCTCTGTACAACCAGAGGAAGTCAGCATCTCCGAACGCCGCCAGATATGACATCGACCGAAAAAGGCAGCCAGCGCTGAAGACACTACCTCCTACAGACTGCAACGCGTACCTCCATGGAGAGACCACCTGCTCACACACTCACAGATGAGATGCGGATGAGGTTGCTGATAAGATGTAGTTTATAACAATGCAGAGTAGTAGAAGTTGCACTCTTGCTTGATAAAAGTTTTACAGTTACATGTTGTGCATCTGTGCTTTGATAATTTTGGATATGCTTGGTGTTTTAAAATTCATATGTTCTTCTTGTTAAACATTTTCAGTTGTATTATATTTTGCCATATTATTTAGCCATCATATTCTTGTTTGGCATCTGCATTTGTTACCTCCAGTACCCAACTGTGAGTCACCACACAGTGTAATGGTCTGTGAATTAGAATATGCATGCTCTGCATCATTTGATTAATTGTGTTCATAAATATCCAACAATTTATAACCAAGTTGAAGTCTTCTACATTGACTGAAGCGACATCAAAATTAGCCCACTTTGAGTTTTTATATAGCAATTCTGGATTAATCAGACATTTTGGATTCTGAAAATGTCAGAAATTGATTCAGCCCCAATAACTCTCAAATCCAAGTCTTAATAATCCTAGTTAGGCTAATTATGGAAATTGCCCCATATGCAAGTTAGCATTCACAAGTTCCTAAATGAACTCACACTGTACATTTCTAACATAAAATTTCGAAGTACTCCACATTTTCAGGTTTTAAATGGGGCTCTATATGCTGGCAAATAACTTTCTCTTTAGTAAAAGACATCTTTATTATTGTCGCTGCTGATTGAAACATGAAGTCTCACTGTGTCTCACTGTGCTGTTGTTTTTACTTGGGCTCTTGTCAGACATCATAATCTGCAATTATCTCATCAAAAAGAAGCCACATGTCTGTCAAATCAAGCTTACTTGGATGAATAGGTGAAGAAAAATGGAAGCAAGTGTCATCTTCAAATGAGTGTGCATCATGAAGCTAATGCCTGGTTGTACAGGAGTTTAATGTACATGGCCTCTGCTGTTTCTCCAGTAAAAGGATATTCATTTGCAGTTTATGTTGAAGAAAAAAATCTTTATTTTGCTCTATTCCCCACTCTAAATATGGCTCTCTTGTTCAGCATTTATATTCCTGAATTCCAGGAAATTAAACAGAATGAAACTTTACTGATCGGTCTGGAGAAATTGATTGGAATTATTTTATAGAAATTGTTAATGAACCCCTAAAAAAGTCAGACATGCACAGTTGCAGGATGATGTCTTATGTAACTGTCTTTCAAAACGAACAGAGTTAATATTCTAATTATCTCTCCTACTGGATGTGAACAAAGTCTCACCAGTCTATTAAAGACCTGGGAATGTTATCTAAGTAAAACACACTTTGCACAGTGACGCAACTGTGAACAAGAAGCAGTCATTCCCACCTGTTCCCTGGATATTTCAAATATTACTTTCTTTATATATTCCTAGATGTTTCACATAACAGACCATATGCGGGTGTTTAATGAAATATCAGTTGGAAGAAGGAGGGCCACCGAAAGAAAGAAAAGAAAGAACTGCTGTCAAACTCATAACTTTGCCTCGACACAGAGGCAGTTAATTAAGGACCTCAGTGGCAGCACGTGGCTTTGAATTAATCCGTCCTCATTACTGCGGAAAAATTTGTTAGTTTATTTCCATCTTTTCTCTTTCAATCCATTTCTCTTCACTTTTTCATCAGCCCCTAACTCAACTCATTCACTATTCTAGTGGGTTTTTTTCCCCACTGCGTGCATGGATTCATTGCTCATCCACCCAATTTATACTGATTTCTCTCCCATCCTCCTGTCACCTCGCGTTTCAGCTGATAGCTTCATGTGAGTTCGCTCGCAAGTTAGTGTCACAGTAGATAAACTGTAAGTTATGGTTTGGCAGCCTTCGTTTGTTTCTGTGGAGACGTAAAATGGATCTGACTTCTGAACGTTTCCAAGAAGATTATTCTTAGAAAAGAAGAAGAAGGTAAACAGGTTGCAGAGTGTGCTTCAATATCATTTGCCCAAAGCCCAATGATTTATGGTGTCTTATTTGTTTCACAACACTTAGAGTCAATATATGTAATAGACCTCTGAGTCTTGCCTGTTTTGTCACAGTCAGGAGGGGCCAGAGAATTCAGCTCAAACTTTCAAATCAAAGCACACATACCATTCATTTTGAGTAGAAAAAGCTGAGGGAATTTCAACTCACAGTAGAAAAAAACCACCTGCAACAACATTATATGGCAACAGGCATCTATGTGATTATGAGTACAGTAAAAATATAGGGTCTATCTATATCCTATGATATCATAACTTAATGTGACTTTCTCAGTTCATCATCATCCTGTGGGTTAATGTCAGGAGCATAAGTTTGAATTATTTAGCTTTTGTCTGGGAAGAATCCGTTTTTGTCTAATGTTTTGTCCCGTAGTGTGGCATGGTGGACAGGTAAATACTACAATACCCTTGAGCCTCAGCCAGCATTGCCATGGAAAGGAAGCTAGACATTAATCAGCACTGGGCTTTGTCGTTGAATTTGTAAGCAAAAGTTGCTGATTTCATCCAAAATTGATCCAAAATCCAAACAACCATGGATTTAAGATGCAGACCTGTGTTTTCAGTTTTCTCAGCACTGTAAATCTGTAAACAGTGCACATAATAGAATTTTAAGCTTGGTGACTGATTCTTGCTGAATTGCACATTGGGAGTCATCGTTTATTTCTCCTCCACAGTATTTATGTATCTTAAACTCGAAAAACCAGACATTTTGTAATGCAGTCGTCTTTTGTGCCAACCGACTGTGCATCACATATGAGTCTATGGATTGAAAAATGAATTGGATCTTTGCTTCCAGAACCAGGGATGCCTGAAAAAGCTCCTCATACTTTGCAACTCAATGACAATGCTTATATACTGATGTTTAGCAGGTAATCTTTATGATATTCTCTATCTTAGTATAGTGTCGTAGCATTTTCTAATAAGCAGTAAACACAAAGCACAGCTTAGCCTTATGGGAAAGCCACTACTTTTGCAGACATTTGATCATAAACCAAAGTTTCAACCTAAGAATTGGAAAAATGAAAAATTTAACCAGATGGTGTCACCAGATGAAAAGTCAGAGGATCACTAAAGTTATTACAATCCATCCCGAGGGAGGCATGCACATCTGTACCTAATTCCACAGCAATACATCCAATAGTTGAGATATTTCAGTAGGGACCACAGTGTTGGGCTGATGGCCGACTAAAGGAGGCAGTATTATCATAGTATCATAGAGAAATGCTTGTAGTGAGTAAATATGCCTGGGAACATAACACAGAACGTATGAAAACAAAAATGTTGCCAGAATGAAAAGGATGTATTCGGTGTTATCAGCGAGCAGAGATTTGCCTGACCTCTCCTTTCCTCTCCTCTGCTCTCCCCTCAAACAGCCCTTCCACCAGCGCCTCCACCAGCACAGTCGTCCAGCAAGAAGAATGTCCACTCTGCAGTTATGTAGGCCGATATGGCCGCGCAACGATTTTTATTGGTCCAATAACGCTGTGGCTTAATAAGTGTAATCTGTCCACTAGCCCAAAGGTTAAAGCCTGGCAATATATCAGTGTCTCACCGCTATATTGCCGATCTGTAATTGCCTTGCTGGTGGCTTAATTGTTGAGGTGTACGTGGAGATCATTTGGAAATGATCCATCACTTAGTACTGTAATAATGAGTTTCCAATGGTTGGCTGGGCTGAAGCAGCCTTCCTCGCTCCCCGCAGAGGGAGTTGTCGAACCACAGCGCTGCAGTGTGTGGTGAGGCGCAGCAGAGTGGAGTCGTAAGAGTAAGACAATCCGTGTGAAGGGGATTGTAGGTTGGATTTGTTTATGTGTGTGCAGGTATTACTCAGTGCAACACTCTTAATCAAACCAGCTCTATTCCCTTGTGTCCTCCAATTTGTAAGACCAAACCTGCATTGCATAGAAATCAAGATGCAGTTCGTCCATGAAGCTCCATCACCTTATATAATTATTATATAATAATTATATTATGTTATTATTATTATGAGAGGAGGTTGAACCCTCTCTATTCTCTCACCATTTCCTGCCTCTGTGAACTGTCAAATAAAGCTAAAGTGCCCCTGTCTAAAAAAAGGGGCACAACCACTTTAAGCATCCTGCCTCTCGGATGTTGCTTATGATCATTTTTCAGCAGATGCTCGCCCCATCCATCACCAAACACCACTTCCACCGTTTACCCAGTGGACACACACGGCACTCCAATTTGCAATTTTCATGTTTTAAATGTCAACCTGCAGTTGATTATGCAGTCTGCTTTTCCATTAAAGCAGCATCTCAAAAGAATTTAATGCACTTCCAGTACAAAGGTTACAAGGTGCTGTTTTTGAAAGGCGCTCATTACCATAATAAAGAGCACAAAATTTCTGTAATCAAACAAGCCTGCTGTCGCCACACAGCCCCACATACGACGTAGCAGGTAATTTGCGCAGTTTGAGTTGAACTTGAAAAATTCTGTAATGTCGATTGATGAGCATGTGAAGAAAAACACTCATATCTTCTGCTGGAACTTCATAACGTGACAGTTAATGATGGATGGGAGGACATGATGAGGCTGAGGGGCGGTTGATAGTTGCTGAGCTGTTAGTGTGAACTATCAACCTGTTCTCATTCACAGGTCATCAAACACCAACGCTTCTGTCACGCCCCTCCATGTCTCATACAGACACACAGGGTCCACTTCCTCATCCATACGAAGCACCTGCCACAAACTGTAAACACTGTAAACACACATTTTCACATTAAAATGTTCTAGGTTTTACAAATGTAAACAGTTTCACCACAACAAATGCATGTAAAGCTATATCAAACCATTTCTGGATTCATTTGTTTTCCATAGGTTTAATAATTGGATACACAGAATACAAAACACAAATGTTTTATGATCCGCAAATATTTTCACATATTCACATATCCACAAACGTGTTTTTTTATTTGTGTTGTGTGAAGTTATATCAACAAAACTACAGAGCTATTTGTGTATTTCAATTTCACATGAAAATTTAGGTTTTATTCCTTTAAAAAGTTTCACCTCAACAAAGACATATGAATTGATATTTATGCATCTGTGGATCTGTTTGTAAATGCGAAACAGGTTTGGCATTTTGTTGACTGCACCCTGACAGTTTTTGGTTCCTGTTTTTGGGCCAAGTGACATTTGTGACTTTGCTCCTATTTGTTTGCAGATTTTTGTCTAATTAATACTGCAGCAGATCTATAGAAAACATCAACAAATGTAAGGTGCATTTAGCCACATCAGCAGGTGGCGACATTACTTCTTAGGATATTTTCCAGGATGGCGAGGGCAAGTCGCGAATATTTAATGAGCCCACATTTGAAGATCGTTGATTGGATGATTTAACTGTTGGGTTAAAAAAAGATGCTCTACTTTGTCTTTGACCTCAAGGTTGAAGCCAGGCTTGCTCCTTCTTGTTGTCCCGTTTGCTCGGAAGGCTAGTCTTCTTTTTAACCGTCTTCCAGTACAGACTGGTGACAGAATGTTGCCACCTGCTGGCGTTTCTAACAGCACCTCACATTTGTGGATGCTGTTCTTTGAATTGGACAAATATCCGCAAACATACAGGAGGTAAGGAATGTCACATGGCCGTTAAACTGACAGGAAGTGATGGTTGCACATGTACAAAATGGATTTGCGGTTTATCATGTACAAAATAGATCCACAAATTCATCAACATCACTATTTGTTGTGGTGAAAATACTGACATTTGTAAAACAATTATAACATTGGTATGTAAAATTACATGTTTACATTGTAAGTTATACATGTTTGCAAATCAATAAAAACGTCCGTGGTTGAAAGCCTGGTGCTTCTCATACAGACACTGAAGGGTACCCTGGACATCTGTATGGGACAGCAAGGGACAAAACAAGGTATTTGACGACCTGGGAATGAATATATGGGAACATATGAAATATTACTCTGAGACTGTGAATCTCCAAACATCTCTGCATGTGTAAATGTCCAATGTGAAGTGAGAAAGTTGTCTGGGTGTCTACTCTGACTGAAACGATTTACATTTGTCGGAGGCTCCCCACAGCAGAGAAGCCGGCCTGTGGTGAGAGCTGCACTATAATGAGATATGTTGTTTTGTTTTGTCTACAGTGATATATGATAATCACACCATGTTTTGTTATGGAGAGTCAGAGATGTTTCAGGAATATTTTCTTTGACTGTCTCAACTGCAAAAATACATAATGATTCTCTTGTTTTGTTCAGCTAAGCAATACTGCATCTGCAAAATATATGCCATGAGGCAACTCCAGAGTGAGCAATAGCTTCAAATAACAAAGCACTTCTCATATTTTTCTATCAAAATTTTATTACCTTCAATTCTAGAAAAGATTATGGTTAGTATAAACTGTACATTTCACATTTTGAATTTCAATACAAATCAGAATTACCCCAGAAAGTTAAATCCTCTGGTACTCAAACAGTAGTAAACACTGACAGTGATACACAGGATACATTTTAAGCCAGTTCCAAAGGCATTTCTTCACTAAAATGCTCCTGCATGGATGTTGTTGTTTACCTCGGTTCCCGGTTCAGTGTCATCCATCTGAATATTTTCACCAAAGCTGTATGGGAACATGCATGGAAGCAAAACATGCCCATAAACATTTGAATGTTGTGAGCAACTGAACACATCATTGTAATATTTATTCACTACTTAGTGTTAGAATTGTCAATATTACTTTATTGCATTGAATTATTTTACTGTAAATTGAAATGAATTTCTCCTCTTTGAAATGTGCAATAGTCAATCTGAAGTTGTGCTATTTTTAAAAAGCTGCCTGTATTTTTGCATTCACAAATTCAAATATTCAAGTACCTAATATTCAATAACTATATTCAAATTGTTTAAATTTACGAAGCAAATGTGAATTTAAAAAGTCAAAAAATAATCCTTGATTAAATTGTCACACACTAAGAGTTCAAGAGTGTTCAAGACAAGAAATTCAAACTCGAAATTCAAATTTAAAGACACAGCATGGATAAATATAGGTGTTTTTTTTTTTAAAATATGTATATACTTTATATATATGGTATATACATTTTTAGTGTCTCATGATATGTCTCTACCTGGATATAAGAATAGCAGTTAAAGCAAAAACACATAATTCAACATAATATATATTAAAATTAAGTAATTAACTATATCAACATGATATGATATTAATCATATATTGTACATTTTATTTCAAACTACATACACATATATTTGCAAATGCATATTATCTTCCCATATTTTATGTATTTGACCTTCTGACTTCATTATATAAATAATACAATGTATTATATTTTATATTATTACAATTTTTTTATGTATTGTCTTTAAATCTTGCCTGTGTCACTTTATGATGTGTCAGTAGGTGGACATAAAAATAATACCAGCACAGGTTGTTAAAGCCTCCCTAAGTCACCGATCACATAATACTTGTATTTCTGAGCGCTCACCCTTTAAAATACACCTTTATTTGGCCCCTGTGCAGTCTCTGCACCAAAGCTACACTCTGGTCAAGCCACTCATCTCTCTGTACAATTTAACTGTCTCATTTCTCCACCAAAAAACTGTAGCTATCACGCGAGTGATTTATATCTTCCTCGTGTGTGTTTTTCCCTCTCCTTCCTCCGACTTTCCTGGCAGGCTGAAATTGCTTTATTATTCCCCCAGAGTCTGTCAAATCCCCCAGCAGCTACAAACTCATCACCCATCACTGGCTCTTTGTCTGAGAGGAAATAAAGTGTCGGGATTTCCTGGGTGACAGATTTGTGTAATCGTCCTTCGTCCAGGCCGGGGGAACAACTCAGTGGACACAGGAGGAGAGCAGAGGAGAAAATGAACGAGAGAGAGGCTGGCAGATCAGTCTGCCTTTTAAAGTGAAAATTGAGTTTCTTTGAAGGGGAGCATCTCAGGTAGCGAGAGGCCGAGACCTTTCCTTTTGAATCCTGAAAAGGAGAAAGTCACCCTTCTGGGCCTTGCCTCAGTCCAGTGAGTTATCATAGACTGGCTGACAAGAGAGACAGCAGCATTCACACTGAAGGTTCCCTCAGCTATTCTGGCTGATTTCCAGCAGTGGAGATCAATTGTATGTTGCTTTCAACTCATGTTGTGTCCAGGTGACACAGTTTTACTCTGTTTCTTCTCTTTTCTCCTGAGCCTGTGTTGGACAGAGAGGGAGAGATTTCTGAGAGATTTTTTTTTTTGGATAAACTCTGAATTGTGTCCGCCATTCATTTGTTCAAATGGTTTTCATCTGCGTCAATTCGTCATCTTTAAAGGAATAGTTCAACATTTCTGCTCATGCTTGTTTGCTTTCCTGAGAGTAAGATGGACATATCTGTCTGTTACATATTAAGATGGAGCCAGGAGGTGTATAGACTGAGAGCAGGGTAAAATAAGTCTGGTTCTGACCACAGTTTTAAAAATGGCATCTAAAGCCTAAATTAATGTAATGAATTTTGTTTGCCCAGCTGATATGTTGCTTTTGGTACATGTTAGGTTGATGTTTTTCTCTTCTAGCTCATTTTGGAAGTGCAAAGCTGTGCAAAAAGCATAAAAAATTTTGATCATTGATCATGATTATTGATGATTAGTGACCTTTGAACAGAGTCAAACTAGCTGTCTAACCCTGCTTTCAGTCTTTATGCTAAGCCAGGCTAATTGTTTCCTGGCTCCAGTTTCATATCTAATGTATGGCTGTCAGAGTGATATTGATCCCATCTACTCTTGCTCAGTTACTCATGTTCTTACTTACTAAGATAAGATAAGATATACCTTTATTCATCCCACAGTTGGGAAATTTACTACAGGTTTTTCAATATTCCTTCCTGAGATGTACACCTCCATCCCATTAGTGATTTTGTTTGTGGTTTACAGAGCATTGAAAATATGCTTTAAAAAATAAACAGTACAATCTCTGTCCTTGTGAATAATCCAAAGAACACACTGTCAACAAGTGAAGAAACAATATTTATAGAAAGATCTTCTTCTGGGAAAAGTGTGTTTGTTTGTGTGAACTGACCCATCAGCAATACATGCATGTTTTGCACTTCAGTAAATTCTAATGTTGTAGGTATTTCTGCTTTGACCATAACAACCAGGCAAGCATCAATTACAGTATACAGCACTCAGTGAAAATGAACAGAAATATCTTAAATTGCAGTAGAGCTCACCACTGACCTCAATGATGAATGCACTTCTACTCTATTATTTTTTCATAGTTAGAGGTTAAACCCTGCAGTCTTTCAGTAAAAAAAAACTGGGATGCTTTGAATGGTTCTAATCAAACTGTCATTTATTTTGCACCCGCCAGGCAAAACTATTGTCCGTGAAGCTCGCGTCTCGAGGGAAACATGGAAGTAAATTTAACTGACTGCTGATGGATGAAAAGCATGAAAATTTCACCCATGGCCAACTTTTTCTCAGCTTGTTGACCATTCACATATCAGCCAGTTCCCAGTGGACACTCGGGCTGTAGGAAATAAATAATCTGTTCCAAAAAGACATTACAGAGTAACTGAAGGGCCAATTTATGCTTTCTCACAATAGGGAAAGTCTGCAGCCTGGAGCCAATGAAAAAAAATCAAAATGTCAGGGATCTCCTTTAAATTCACATCCCAAGGCATCTAAGTATACGAGGCATCCAGTGAAAACAAATCCTTGTAAGCAAATCAGGGGATTGCTATTGATTCCCTCCCAAAGCATATCACAGTGCTTAAAAACATCAGCATTTCTCATCTCCTCACTCATCATCTTGACCCAGATTCCACCGAGAGACTCCGCGATTGGACTCTCCGCTCTCGTCTGGATGTTCGGCCTCACTCTGCAGACCTTTCAGGGTAGCTACAGATAAAAGTCAGCGGTGATCAGCCCCGTTACAAACACTGACATATTAACAATAAACTTTTTCGAAATGTTCTCTCGAGCAACACATAGCATACGTGCTAAAACTTCTGGTTTCACAAAAAAATGACTTATTTCCCAGAGGAGCAGATAAACTAAGAGACTTGACTGCAATTTCAAATCCCGCACTTGGTATATTATTGTTCTTCTTGTGCATTCAAAGAGGGATTTATTGGCTTTGTCTACCCAAACAATCAATCCTCTGACATGTGTCTTCATTCTTATTCCTTCTCTTGTTTGCTCTTTTCTTGTTCTTCTTGTTTATTTATTATGTTTCATACATGCATTCATCTGTCCCAAACAATAGTATATTGTTTGAATTGCTTACTTTGTCACTCGGCACTTGTGTAGGCTGGTGATGTTCATCTGATGAAGCTCATATAATTACACGATCATTGCAGTTTTTTTTTGTCAGTCATGTAAAGCCAGACCATAGATGGATTTCTCTTTTCTGGAAGGACAGAGCAAACATACAGTGTATATGTATATATAAACTACGCAAGGATATGACATTAGCATATGATCAGTTCAAGGTCAGGTCAACACACACAATCATGTAAGCAGTGTTTGGTGAACTGATTTTCCTCTATTTGAAAATTTTTGTGCTTGTTCATGTTCATAATCGTTGGAAAACTAAAGGAAACAGTTTAATACAGAAAGTTTAATACGGTAAAGAAATGGCCACTGTTAAACTTCTTTGACTTCTTGCTTTGGCACTGTGTCCAATCATGCTTTTATCTGCAGTGAACCAAACAGCATGACCTCTCTTGGGCTCGCTCACAATTACGGGCCGCTCACACTTCAAGTCAAACGTTTAGAAGGGCAAAATTTCACAGTAAATCAATTCATGATGAAATTTTACAAATTCGCTCTGCTGACCAATATAAACTTCCTTGATAATGCTGAGCTTTAAGGGAGCAGTGTTGCACCATCCACCTCCTTCGTTAGAGTATAAATTGCTCCAAAGTAGAACAATGGTTTGCAGAGTTACGAGACTGGAGTCAATGTTACAAATGCATCATTGTGAATAAGCTGTACATCTTCTGAACTGATTGATCTGTGATCAACCGAGCTGACTGACTGACATTTAGCAAGCTCAGAGGGAGCAGTAACTGCTGCGACTCTGGCAAGCTCCCAGCTAGTTAGTATGTTTGCTGTTTAGCACACCAGCTACAGTATTTCACCAACAAGCTCTGAAAATATTCACATCACCGAGCATGTAGAATCACATTTTCCTAAAAGCGTGCAAATGAATTATACTCTGCCACTTTTTTGGTTTTAGGACTTCAGCTGAGCTCCTGAGCACCTGTAGAATCATATCAGCCACATTATACTTTTGAGCTGGATTAATATTTTTGAGCAGGTGTTAAATAAAAATAGCAAAGAGGATAATTCTAGGTGACAGCAACAAACAAGACAACTGCAATTTAACCGTGATACACACATTTTTTGTCATACCGTCATTTGAAAACGAGCAGGCCCGATATTTAGAAATCAAATTTAAAAGTGCAGTCACGTGAAACTGTACCGCTCTCATCTTTTGGTGAAAGGTTCAGGAGGGCTGCCTGTTCCACCAACTTGGTTTAATTACACTGATGTGAGGAGCCAGTGAGAGCTTGTTAAGCCTCTCTGATTGTTCTCCTCCGGAGCCCTTCACCTATCTCTCCCCCGACGATGACACTGCCCAGCATCACACCAGCTCAATTATCCATGAAATATTCTCCCACACGCGTCCTCTGATGGCGCATTATGTTGAGAATGACTCTCCGGTTGTGCTTTTCAGCCTCGCGTGAAGATGTTTGGGGGAAAAAAACATCGGCCGTATGTGAGAGGCCTCTTTTCATTTTCGCCCTGTTTGTCGTTTTTGTCCTTAATTAGCCAGCTGATGGTGAATTGTTTGTTGGCTGGTATTGGTGTGTTTCCCTCTCGCTCCGCAGGGCAGACTGGTGTGCTACTGGTCACGGTTGCCATGACAACAGCAGGGACACAGGTAAGTTTGCTTTTCATGGTATAGATTGGCCCCATTGTTCTATTTGTACTGGCCAGGAGAGATTTTAAGGATTTTTGTGTGCTCAATAATATAAACATGGGCCAAAAATAAGTTGCACTTTTGGAAAAAAAAATGCAGCGGGATGAGTTGTGAATGGCATCTGTAGAAATTTGAAGTGATCCAGCTTTTTGTTATTCAGTGCCAGCACCGCACTGCGATAGCAAAACTCCAGCCTCATCTTTAATTCATGATTTACCACTTCACAGAAAAAAAATAATATCAGCTTTTCCAAAATAATCCTGTTCTACAAAGGCCATGCGTGTGTGTTCCAACTAAATCTGCTTCCTTGTTTCAATCAAGATATTCCTTCAAAAGCAAGGAGTGCAGTAGTAAACTGCTGTCAGGTGACAAAGGTTTGACACTAAAGGGAACACAATAACACCGGTGGCAATCACGTAAGGAGCCCCTCTGGAGACTGGAGGTGGTTGTCGGTGTTGACACAAGGACTTCACAGTCCGTTCATCCCCTGGTCTGGCCCGGCGCTGCACAGCGAGACTACCAGGCAAGGCCGCTTTATCAACGGAGAACACTGAGACATCAAGACAGACGCCTCGCAGGGCCGAAACAGCAGCTGCACGCAGGGCCACTTTGTCTGGGGGATCAAGAAAGGGCCACAGCAACACAGGAACAAACAAAAACACGCTGCTGGGGTTCAACATACGGCAGAAAACACCTACAGTGTCAATGGCAAACACATTGTACTCTCATTAAAGAACACAGTCAGCTCATCACTCACTGTCTGGATCTCACTGTTTCAGCGAATAAACTGACTTTATTCTTGATGAAAAGCAGAATCAAACAATGTGTTAAGGGAAGACGGTTAAAGGAATGTTTGGTCTGTTTCTGTCAGACACCATTTGAGGAAACATATTGTCTGGCAAACTTAAGTGATTTTTTTTTTTTTTTTTTTTGGAAGTGTTGCAGAGGTAAAGGATGAAACTCGAGGTGTTGCCGTCTCATCTCCATCTAAACTGGATAAGCAGTTGGAGAGATGGGAGCGTATACGTGTGGAAGCAGTCACTGTGGGAGATTTTTTGGATCTCGACGCTAGACTGAGAGGAGAAAATCGCTCTAAAATAACTTTGAGTGAAAGACAGGTTCATCCAAGTGGCAACCACCACGGCTGAGTGTCGGAGCCAAATGTGAAAGTAACTTAAAGCTACACTGATCGATTTTTTTTCTATATTAACAGTGGGTCAAATGACTGCGAAAGGTACCACTTATAGTGACACGGTCCACAGAGAAATATGGCCCAACAATGCAGTTCCCCTCACTTCTATAGGTCCTTTTTAACTTGTTTTTGCCAGCTGTTTTGGCTCATAAATCCAGTTCTCAGTAACCTCATTTCCAGTAGTAGCTAACAAATGTTCTTAGTCAAAAAGCGCTGATAAGTCCGCTGTACACTACCTGCCAAGACCAAACAACAGACAGACAATAAAAATGAGAAACTAGCTGATCCATGGATGTAATTAGGCTTTTTTTTTTCTTAACACTTTCAATACAAAACTTTTTAAATTGATAATATATCAGCCTTGCTTTCTCATCTTTAAGCGGAAAGAATTCTTCTGCCCCCAAGTGGCCAGGAAATTAATCAATATAACTTTAAAAAACAGGGGTTTTTTTAATGGCCAAATTGAGAAACTTTGACTGACATACTTGCTTACTTCCATTAATTGTTTGTATTTGTGTGAGTTTTGTAAATGATTGTTCAAATCTTAAAACTTAAACCTTCATTAGTTGATTTCTTCGGCCACTTGGAGGCAACAAACTGTAAAAATAAAGTCCAGTTTTCATTCTCCTAGCTCTGTAATGCTGTCCACCTACTCCTGAAGGAAATGTCTGACTGTTTAGCAGCCAAAGGCGCTACTGTGTTCACCAGCTGCTCACTAGCTCTGTCTGTCTGCTGCTCGGTGCTGAACAGGTAGCATTCCGTGAATTTCTATCGCAGCTTCTTTGCTGTTCTTGCCAGCTAGAAACTGGCTTGATAAGATCTGAGGGACAGTCCGAAGATGACCTGCAAAGCCAGCTGATCATACTCTGTGGGTTCGTCACTAGTCTTTGGAATCACAGATTTGACCATCATTTGATCCATAATTAATACAAAAACATTGATACGGTGCAGCTTTAAAGACAAGAATATTTCGATTTGTGTTTACTTCAATTGACAGGCATCTCTGCTGTGGTGGGGTTCTGCTTGCTCATCTTGCCTCATCTCCACCCAGCCTCTGCTCTGTTGCCCAAATCTGAATTTTGGATGGGCGATACAAACAGCAAGATGTGGCAGAGGCGGTAGATCAATCAGAGCCGTGTGATTCGAGGCCAGAACCAGGGACGCAATTCCTGTCGGTCAAGCCAGTTCTGGAGGAAGTAAAAAGCAGGCAACCCAGAAGGTCATATCTTTGTTGAAACTGTTGCAATGACATCTATTACCAGAGATCTGGAACACATTACCTGTTTTTGCTTCAGGAAAATCAACTTGTTTCAGCCATAGATAGGTTTCCGCTCTGCTTCCTGGCTATCAAGTCCATCTGATCCAAACTTTCAGCAACCCCTCAGTTCGTCATGGAAACTATCAAAGGCCTCATCATTAAAACCAGGCTCTCGTTCATGCGGAGCGATGCGAACATATCAGATTTATCCAGCGTAAGTGGATAAGAATTGCATTTAGATGTGCGGTGATGAAATTCGATCGTTTGGCTCAAATCGGGAGCTCCAGTTCTCGTCTCTAGCTGGAGAGGGAGAGGAGGGGTGAGCGTGCGGTGCTTTGTTTGCTTTGATGATCACATTTCTCCCAGATATAAATATGAATCTGTCTCCGAAAGTGTAATTGAAAGTGAACACGAGCGTTTGAACCATACCACCGGTCTCACTCTGCCACACTAATAAGCTACAATTCCAGCTTTGATGTGGAAGTGTGTCACCTCCTGAGGAGAGGAGCAGAGCGAGGGACTCTCCCTCTCTCTCTTTTTTTTTATCTTCTCCTCAGACAGATATTATCAGTGTATGTGTGAGTTGTCATCTGAAGTGAGATGCACACACACACTCGCTGTTCTGTACATCCAATTATTAATCACCATAACAAAGAATCATCAGCTGCGCCCACAAACTGGCACAAAAGAAAGTGGCAGTTCTGACTGTGGCTAAAGGAGAGATATCCATAATTAATTGATTGCAGATATGCCACATGGGACAAGCAGCTTTCATGACAAATTGCCAGGCATAAAGTGAAGAACAAAAAGACGAAGGAATAAAAGTCATGACAGGAAATTCATTTTTCATTCCCTCACAATGTTCCTCTCATCTGACATCTCCGTCTGTCTGTCCGTCAGTCTTTACACCCGCTCCCTCATTGGCGTCCCCCCTCATTAACACACCTTTCAACTGCGACATACAGATGACATTTAAATATAAATCACGCGCATTAACATTTATAAACATGAGGGTTTTATGATGGCTCGGTAATGAGGTGTTATAAATCCCAGGGCCATGGTTCACAGAGCCAGCGGATACATAAACCGCCGAGAGCACTTTAACAAGGACACCACGCCATGTCGCTGCATTCTGCTGTCCCACAGAGACAACATCTGACATCCAGTGAAGCCACTGGATAACTGATTTATGGGCTCGTACCAGGTAATAGACACGTGAATTTACATACTGTACGACACCGACATCTAATTCACATGAGCTTGCAGAGAAGATAGATTGATGCCATTGAATATCTCATCACATCCATGGACATTTACAGTACATACTCTTATAACAGCCTCTCTCCTTTTCACAAAATTCCACCTGGCTGCAGGGATTTAGCATTATTGAGGTCAGGCAGCCGTGTTGGCCAACAAGGCCTGACTTGCAGTCGATGCCCTAATTCATCCCGAAGGTGTTAGAGGGAGTTTGAGGTCAAAGCTCTGTGCAGGCCAGTCGGGCTCTTACACAAAAAACTCAGACACTCATTTCTTTATGGGCCTTAGTGTGAGGTAGGGCTTTTCCAAAACTGGTGCCAGAAGCTACAAGCATGAACTATCATTGCATGCTGCAGCATTACAGTACTCACTGACTGAAAGTATGGTAAACCATGTTTCCTAAGAATTAAATTCATATATGTGTGCACAGTTACAAAATGTTCTTTCCTTCCCAAATTTCCCCTCGGGGGGATCAATAAAGACTTACTTATTGACTGACGATGAATATATTCATAAAAATATAATACCTGCACATGATAACTAAAGCATGATTAACTCTTTTATGGCTTCATTTAGGTAACTTTAAGAACATGGGAAAGATTTGGAGATTTTAGATTTTTAAAAGCTATCTGAAAAAGTACATACAGTACAGTACAAACATAAGCATTTCACTATAGCATTGCATACTCATGACCAGATAAGCATCAATCAAAGTTAAACCTTATTTACAATTTTTCTCAGTCGCTTTGGTGCTTTTCTCACATCACTATTAACATTTGCACAACAGTTAGTGCATTTCTCAAAACAATTAGTACAAACTGTAAAACCTAGTTGATAACCTGCAAAAGTGACTCACTTGCTCAAAATGGATAGTTCATTCCTCAAAAGCAAGTATTCATGTCAATCAAAGTGTCCGTGTCATCAAGATGAAAAGTCCTGACACCATTGTTTATGAACAAGATAGTCAAATGGCTTAGTCATGTTTTCATTATGACAGTTTGCTCTGGGAGTGTTTTCGAATGCAAAAAAGTCAGATCTTGGTGACACTACCTGAAAATGCTCAAGACAGCTCTATACACTGTTTGCACAGCCATTTGACAACTACAGTAAAGTTACACATTACTGTATTTAGTGAGGTAACTGAGAACAACACACTGAATACATATGTTTCACATTTTTACTGCATGAGTTCTTTGCAATTCTAATTTGTTCACAGCATCATGCAAAAGAAAAATACACACATATTTACAACAAACATGAGAAACACCCTTTGGGTAGAGCTGTGCACAACTGTAAACAATACTGCAGTACATATTGGAACTGAACATACAACATACACAGTACTGCAAATCATTCAAGCACATGCTGCAAACCACTGTCTGACCAGATCTGAGTGGTGAAAACACACATTACCACAAACAACAACATACTTGTTCAGGTGGTCTCCAGTTAGACCCCTCTCATTCTCAGGGATTATGTCCCTGTAAAGAGTGTCTAAAACAGTCAGCAGATGTTGTGTGTTGTATGGACCAAGACGGGGGATATGAGTGAGGACGCCATTTTCTGAGATGGCTGCACACAGTGTAACATTCCCTCCTCGTTGGCCTGGGACATCTGTGGTTGCTCTCTGTCCAATGCAATCCCTTCCACACTGTCTACCTTTTGCCAGATTGAAACCCGCCTCAGGAATAAAATGATAAAGAAATGTGTCAAATTTGCTTGACAGATTTTGACAACTAGTTCAACATTTTTGTATGTAATGACTCAAGCAATGAAATGAGGACTATTAGTTTTATAGGGAATGACTATTCAGCATTCATAAGTATAATTAATTTTGACTGACATGACATAAGCAAATGATAACGTTATAATACAGCAGAGAATTGTATGAAAGCAACTGATGTATGTCCAAAGGATTTGCAATTTGTTGGAAAGAATGAGAAACTGCTACTATGATGTGCACAAATGACTAAATGTTGTGGAGGTTGAACTAACAGTTATGAGAACTTTTATTCTGATCAGAGAAATGCACCAAAGTGACTCAGAAAAACTGTAACACTTAAAAAATCTGCTTCATTGGGACAGTGCGAGTGTGGTTTGATCAGATTTGATTGGCAGGGCTGTGAGCATGTCTCCATAACAACCACAACTCCACAACTGATCTTAAATTTTGATTTGATTTTCATATATATCAAAATACTAAACTGAAATATTGCTAAATCCAGACTGGTACATCTTTTTTCCAATGCAGCCCCGCCCAGAGAGAGAGAGAGACATAAACAACATAGAAATCTGTGATTAGAAAGGTTTGTAAGCAGCTGATTGAAAGAATTGGTTTTCAGAGCCTTTAAGGCAGAACGTGTTTACTTTTTCAATGATTAACCAATATTGTCTTAAACCTAATCACTGCTGTGAACCCTGGTATCCCCTGGTTTTCTTCACCCACAATCCGCCCAACTTATATACGACTATATTTTGTGTGTGTGTGTGTGTGTGTGTGTAGTACTGAAATATAATCCCCAGAGCAATTACATTTTCTTATGAATAAAACCATGGACAGGTTTCTAAGGGAGGGTCACCTGAACCAAGATGGATGGATGGATGGATGGATGGATGGATGGATAGATAGATAGATAGATAGATAGATAGATAGATAGATAGATAGATAGATAGATAGATAGATAGATAGAACAATTTGCTACCTTAATGGATAAGTGGTGTAAGAAAGAATCAAAGAGGAGAAAAACAACAGCAATAAAGTGCAGTTTGAAAGATGCTTGTGTAAGAGAAGCCATTAAGCAATGTATCAATAGTGGAGGACAAGCAGCCTGAGTATTAAAGCGATCATGACATCAAGCTAAAGGCAGAGAAGGCCTCTGAAGACTTCCCTTTGGCAGCACTTTATTCATCTGCAGCAGAGGCTTTTCATTAAGCACTGGACATAATAGATGATCCATTGATTCTCTCTCTCTCTCTCTCTCTCTCTCTCTCTCTCCTTCTCTGTGTCACTCTGTCTACCAGACTTTCCCCGCTGTCAGAAAATCAGCTACATTTCAGACTTTTCGACAGTCGGCAGCAATCAAAAACAAACATTCATCTTGATTATAGTCCACCCTAAGCCACGGGAGCAAGATCGTTTTTGTCTATTCATCACGTCACCGCCTTGCTCGGCACAAGTCAGGCTCCGGCTTGCATGAGGCAGCAGTTCTCCAACATTTTTTTCAAACAAAGAATCTAGATTTTGTTTTCACGCAGAAACGCGGTAAAGAATTATTTCGGCCTCGGGTGAGGGTAGAGAGGAGAAGGGGTGATGAAGTTTTGCTCTGAAGCAGTTTGCTGGGAATGACACCCATTTTTTTTTTTTCTTTTGCATTTCAGCTGAATTTCACGACATACCTAATATTTTTTATTCCATGGATACACTGCAGGGTTAAAGCTGCGTTCACATTCAGTCAGAGTATTGAGAGTCAAATCAGCAGCTGCAGTCTTCTACAGCTCTGGATCTCTGTGCATTGTGCCTCGGTGTGCCCCAGGACACAACAGTACACTTGTAATGTTACATTTTACTGCAGGTGTAAAGGCTTTTATTAATTTAGCTGTAGACGCTATTTAACAGCCACTAGGGGGCAGACTGTTAACAGCAGAAAATACAGTATGGATGTGACCTGACCTCACCTTTGAGTTTCTGAGGGTCTATTCTGAAGCCTGGACTTGGGTTTAGCACTCAAACACACAGTGGAGCTGAGGTGGGACGAGGAGGCAGCATCCACCATGGCTGAAGGTGGAAGGCTGAGACTCAAGACTGGATAAACAGGAAAAAGCTACACTGGCTCTGACCAAAGGTTAAAAAACTAAAAGCCTACCAACACCTCTGAAACTCACTAGTTAACATGTTATATGACATTTTTGTTTTTAATCCATGCAAAACTAAGGTCATGGGTAGTTCCGTGGCAGACTATTTCTTGCAGTGACTTCCTGGTGTGTTCATCTCATGAAAGTACAAATTGTCATTTTGGTTTTGTGCAGATTAAATAAACAAGATAGAATGGGTTAATTAGTGAGCTTCAGTGATGCTAGGAAGATTGTGCTACCTTTAAACAAAGTCAGGCTAAACTAAGCTAACGAGGCCCACTGTAAGTTCATATCTAACAGACATGGGAATAGGATCGATCTTTTCATCTCGTTCTTGACAAGAATGCAAAAATGTCAAATTATCGTGTTTATAACTCACACTCTATAAATCATAGTCAATTCGTTATCACACCAAGTGTATAGTATATTAAATTATAATATACAATGTGTGTAATGACATTTGTTCATTAACTGCATATCAACACCTTACTTATATTCAAATCAATGAGGTGTGAAATGACACATGTGCGATTATTAATCACTGCATGTTACATACCTACTAGTTGCTATTTTTGTGTCTTCTCCAGTAAAGTGTTTGTTGCTTCATTACCTTTCCGTCAATTACCATTTTTCTGTTCCCTCAAGTAAAGCAGTGCGTTATCCCACCAAACTTTTTTTGCTCAACACTGCACCATTAATTCATGACCAACACACAACAGAGACGACAGATTTCTTAAATCACATTTGAATCATTATACTTGGAGCACATTTCCATTAATATTCATATCCGTATGCCATATTAGCAGCTATGCATAGTGTGAGCAACTTTCATGAATGAAGGCATCGATACAAACACTTTCAAGTAATTGACACATAGCTTGCCATTATTAATTGAGGGAAAATGTGTAATGCAATATGAGAACATATATCAGTTCAGCAGCTGGCTAGCATCTATGACGGCTACTAATATGGCATATGGATGTGAATAATAACATAAACGTGTTCTGAATGGTTGATGAACGTTGTGTTTTTGTTGTCTCTGGCCTGTTACTCAATTATTAATCATGCAAGCTGGACTTACTGATGGTGTAAAAATAATATTGTGTAAATACTATCTTTAGGTCCTAATACGAGCATAATAAAGATGTAAATATAATAAATGAATTGTTTGCCATTTAACAAATAATTAATATGATCATTTAAATATAATAATAATAATAATAATAATAATAATAATAATAATAATAATAATAAAGTATAACTGTAGAAATTGGGTCACTAACACTGTTTCTTTGCTTAAAGTATTTTATCATTATTTACTATAAAGTGAAAATACATGTTAACTGTCTGTTAATTAAAGTTGGTGCCTGATTTGTTCCCACAGTCAACATCTCCTCAACAGTCCCGCTGATTTTATCAGGATTTTAATTGGACGGCAGCCATTTTCTGTCCGTATTCTATCAGTGCTCAATGAAACTAATGTGCTGCTGTTTCTATTACGTCTTGTTGATATTCTTTAAAGTGAACTCTTACCAAATAATCCAACAGGAAAGTCTCAACCCTAAAGTCACCCTCCAGGAGGGGGGGGGCTTTATTCAGGCTTCTTATGCCAACACCTGCAGTGTATCATTTATGATCCTCTAAATCTCTTACTGATTGCCTCTATCAGACAGGTCGTAGGTGGTGTGTTTGTTCTTATATCCCGGTGGGGGCTTTAACCTGACTGCACACCAACCCATGGGGACTTCCTGTGATCCAGATTGCTTTCTGAGGGCTAAGACTCGGTTTTACACTCAGGGTTAGACTTAGATTGAGGTTAGGGTTAGGATAAGTGTTAGGCATTGATTTGTGATGGTTAAGGTTGGGGTAAGGAGCTAGAGATTGCATTATGTCAATAGTGTGTCCCCATAGGGATAGTGATAGAAACATGTGTGTGTGCATGGGTGTCCCTAACAGGCCTGAAGCAATTTCACCACGCATTAGATGTGATGGATCAGCCGCACACTGCCACACACCTTAGAGCTGCAAGTGTGAAAAAAACAGTCAACACATGCATCAGGAACCCGGAGAGAGCGGTGTGATTCTGTAAGGTTGATGAGATATGACAGGGGAATAATAATGAAACGCAGCTGCTGTCTTACCACTGACCTGGATTGATATAGTACGACTGAGATACAGAGGCAGTCAATCCTCCAACACAGCGGGTTCTCAGTTGAAACGCACTACGTCTAATCCCATTTGTCAACAGCGAAGACACGCTCGGATTTTGGGGTCGTGGCATCGAACAACACGTTCAAACACATGGAGGCGGCAGCCGTTGCCACTCAGGATGGGCTTTGTACAGTAACAGTGTGTATGTGTGAGTGTGTGTGTGTATGTTCGCGTGTGTAGGTCAGCGCAAGTTAGTGAGTGATGTGCTTTATACTGTCAGCACGAGTTACTGTATTAAAGCATCACAACCCGAGCTCGCTGGGCACACACGTTTTTTGGTTTTTTTTGTTGACTTTCTTGTGAGTTTATCTCCTGTCTGCCACAGAGGCCTCATCATGAAAGGTGTTGGATTTCTCGCTGTACATCTCGACATTCCGTGGCAAGGCAGGCATAAATAATAAACATTACCAGCTTCCTTATTGTTTTTCTTTGATGCAGGAGCAGCCTCCTTCTGTCAGCAGTGCTCCTTCTTTGTTGGCTTTCATGCACATTTAACGAGGTTATGTCCAGACGTTGGGCGCATCAGGTGCATCTCACTTGTACTCGGCGGGTTTTATCATTGACACTTGTGTAATGGGGAACCACATGGGTTTTGTTAATGCGCCATCATTGCTTATTACAATGCCAAAGCCTGTGTGAAGAAGCTTTTTGGGGTGCCTCTTAATGAGAAACACACCCCTAAACAGAATTTTAAACTATCCCCGCTATGATGTTGGATCCTAACTCTGGATGTGTGTGCATAAACAACCCAGTCTCACTGTTACTGCAAAATAAATGAGGTGCTAATCTGTGATAGGAGCCCACATTTTTTTCTCCACAGAGGTAGATTAAAGCTTTGGCTCTTGCTTTTTTGCGCCTGTTTACACTGTCCAAGTTGATTGAAAAAACAAAAAGCCGCTCTCTTTTTGAGTAGATCCCCCCTTTAATGTGTTTTCCCTGGCTGAGACTGTGGCACGGCAACACAGATGATATCAGATGATAGGAGAGAGAAAGCCTTTCAATGACCTTCCGAACATTCAACTCATTTGACTTTGATGTGTAAAGTAGAGCAATGAATGGCGGAGCGGCTGTGCTTTAATTTTGGTCTAAATTACAAACTCAAATGAGTCAAGCAGGAGGTGAACAATGGCAAGGTGCAAGGAGCCCAGCTCAGTTCCTGTGACACAACAGTGACACCTACTGGAGTGTGTGTGTGTGTGTGTGTGTGTGTGTGTGTGTGTGTGTAGGTGTGTGTGTGTGTGTGTGTGTGTGTGTGTGTGTGTGTGTGTGTGTGTGTGATTATGTGTGACCTGCTGAATAAAGACACATTATACCCTTTTTTGCTTGCTTTTTTGCTTTGATGCTTGTGTGAGCGCTCATCTGCTGCGTCTATCCACAAGATCCACATCAGAATTGTTTAAAAGCATATTAAAATACTCATGTCTAACACGCAATATTATTTATCCCCCAAAAAATGATATTATAATCTAGTGAAAATGCTTCAAAGCACATCTAGTCCTTCTTTAATGTGAAATCAAAGGTTTGAAGTTTCCACATCATACTCATTGGATCATGAATAGCTCCCAAACTATAATATCATGTCATCAAATAGATTCAGATGCAGATGGATTTCAGAACCTGATTCTGGGGCCAAACTTTGCATCATTCTGTTCAACCATCTAAGAGAACACACAATAAGCAAAACACATATCTGAGTGGAGGAGGACCTTCAGAAACATTAGAATCCTTAAGATTTTCATGAAATCAAACCTTGTATTTGAAAGCATTTATGATCTAATTTACATTCAACAACTGTCTGTTCATATTGTAGTTTTTATTGTTAGTGGTCCACCATTCCTGGGATGGATTCAGATTACCTACCTAAGCACAAGGGGTTCACAGGAAAGTGATGCATGCACATAATCCTGTGAAATTTTGAAATGAAACATTTCCTACTGCTGCTGCTTCACATTAAACATGTTTAACCATTGTAACAGGCACTGCTTTAATTGTGAAGAGGCCCCAGGAAATGTAATGTGCTTGTAACTGAGGTAAGCCCTTTTTGTGATATATATTCATTGTAACATTCTCGTTTTGCAATTAATTAATTGCTCATGACTTAACACTAATTATAACTCAATCTTTAAGATAAGATCATTCTTTATTGATCCCCCATAGGGGAAATTCGGGTGTTGCAGCAACACAAGCAAACAATCAGGTAGAATTATAAAGTAAAAAAAACTATATTAAAAAAAGGTATATACAAGGTATATACATCTTAGTATATAAGTAACAACAAAGTACAAGTGGAACCCAAAGTGTCTTAGTGAAGATAAAGTGACAATCATCAATTTACAAAACAGCAGCAAATGTAGGTGGTGCAATATGAGAGCTAGATAATGCAGCATAGTTACATCAGTAAAGCAGCAACTGTAATTATTGCAAAATGAGACATAAGATAAACCGCATTATATATATATATATATATATATATATATATATATATATATATATAAGAGGAGGTATGTGCAACTGAGGTGACTCCAAAGTGACTTAGTGCTATGACAAAGTGACAATACAGTTCAAGCAGCAAGTATTGCAGTATGAAGGAATGAATAGTGCAGCATTATTAGAGTCCTGAGTGCAATAATCAGTGTGTGTGCATATGTGAGAGAGGGTGTGTGTGTGTGTGTGTTTACAAGTGCATTACTATCTACAGTAGTAACTACATTACAAATTACTGAGCAGCAAAAGTAGTTAGTGACATTGCTCGTTACTGTACTGTACTGCCCTGGGAAAGGTGCATAAGTCTAAAGCCTCCTCACACACATCACGTCTTTTGTATTTACAATTCTACAATTTTATTTCGCAGACGCTTTTATCCAAAGCGACGTACATTGTACAGGGCAATTGGAACAGCCATTGGGGGCAATTAGGGGTTCAGTATCTTGCCCCACTTCGACACATAGGCTGCAGGAGCCAGGGATCAAACCACCAACCTTCTGACTGGTTGACAACTGCTCTACGTCCTGAGCTATAGCCGCCCCATATTTAATACAGTAATCGAGGTTTGACGTATTTACTAACCATCAACAGTCATTTTTCAGAGCATTTATAAACTACGTATATTGGACACTTGTTTCTTTATTGCTGTTACAGTAACAGGGGGATACATGTAAAGCACTCATACACTCTCTTCTCTCATTTGTCCTGAGATTCATGATCAAATGTAATTAAATCATCATAAATCAACTGTTTTCACTGTAACTTGTCTTGTAATGAAAACATATGTAATGGTGTTGTGGGTGCAATCAGGAAAATGTCTTAGCATTAATCTTTACTGACTGTTTCAATATCTTGTGTTTGTTTGTTTAAACAACTGAGGATAACTTCATTCAAAGTTTCACCAAAAAAAGCTGCACAGAAACATATGTGAATTCATGTTGGGACCTCCTCCAGATAAAATGCAGTTTCCTGGAATAACATGTGGGCACAGGGTCATACCACACATGACCACACACAGTTTTAGGGTTATATTGACATTTGATAGCCAGCAGTTACTCATGTTTAAAAGTTGAGTTAATGAGGTCAAGGTTCACCCTGAAATGATATTTAGTCATATTTAGTTATTTTTTCATCTGGTCCCATGAATACTGGAGAACATAATATACAGCAAACTTCATGATCCTGAAACCTGCATTAACTGCCACTACAGCAAAAACAAGCTTTAAACACAACACCAACATGTCATTTTTGCTCTTGGTATCGTGAATATGTTAGCAGTTGCTTATTTACACATTCACTAGATACACAGCATTAATGTGAAGTTTCTGTGTCTGACCACTTGATGAAAGTGGTGCCCTGTCTCTGTTCCAACAGCCCATTAGTGATAGTCCTAAAAATGTCTCATTGGACCAAAAGCCAGTTTGTCCAACAGCTTGTTATTCCAAAAACATTCGCCTATTACTCCAAAGGCCTGTTGTCCTGGAAATACACACTCTGGCATCACCAAATTATGAATTATTATAAAACCAAAACATTGAACATGAGCTGAAAGAGGCAAAAACTCTCTGTGGAGCTGAGGGGAACTGCAGAGATGGCTGATAATTATCTCTTTGTCACTCTGAACCTTTACATGCAAACATAGTCATTGAAACCAGTGTTAATGTAACTATAGTTTATAGAAGCTTTAAGTGACATTACAGGAACTGTAATCAGATTTGTGTGGAGGCCCAGAATGACTCGAGGTTGTTTAGTAAACCAGCTGCTTATGAGTCCATATAGCTTTAAGCATAGGTCTGATCACACCATAGCACAGCTGGTATGTGAACAAACACACTGGTTTAAGCAGGTCCTCCTTTGCTTTGCAGCAATGCCTGTTCTGAACGCCATGCATTTGTTAAATACTGGAATATACACTGTGTGATGCAAAGAAAAAAAAAGATAACACCTGGTCATCTCATCAGTTTATTTTTTACATCTCGTCCCTGCCCTTGTCTGTCAGTCGGTGTCACTGCAGTGAGACACTGCTTCTCCTCCCATCGCATCCGACTGAATGAGCCGTGTGAGACTGAAATAACTAGCGATAGGCCTCTCAAATTGATGGTGTATGCATTATAGATGCCCACTTCACAATGTGTCACATCATGTCTTGATTTGCATGCGTACCACGCATTTGATCTTCTTCAGGCGGGAGTAATAAGTAAAGCAGAGAGATCTGAGAGATTCACACTTGTAGAAGAGGCAGAGTCGTGGAGCTCGACACTAATGAACACGTCTTTGTGCGGAACCTCAGAAATGATGTTGAGTTTGTGATGTTTTTCAGAGCGAGGAGGGGGGGCAAACTGTGGTGCAGACTTAACTTTGCATACATAATTGAACTCCAAGAGATGCTTTACAGTAAAAAAAAATTTTACTTTTAGAAGTTTCATTTACAGTATTTTACATGTCGCTCCAATAGAGAAAAGTGAAATATGTGCAAATAGCAATATTTAACACACAGCACTGATGACTCTGGACATCTCCACCTTTGTAAATACACACAAGCCATCTGTTTACTCTTTAGCAATTCTATCAGCAACTTTATGTTGTGGCATCCTGGGAGGTGGTTGTGCAGGAGGACCTCCCAGCATGCTCCAGGGCTTTTATGTCATACATTGTGTTCCACTGTTCCTGCTGTTTCCTCTCTATCTGCTTTAATACAATTATCTGTTCTGTGTACCTGGGGTCAAACTGCGAGTGTTGTGTACATGATTAGTGCAGATAATATTATTAATGGTTTAGTGCTCTCCCTAATGTGAGCGTACTGAGGGGCATATTGCAGTGCTGACTTTGACATATACCGCTTAAGATGCTGCTTAATGTCAAATCTGCTGTCTTTTATTCTTAATACAATGATTAAATTAAGAACAACCAGTTTACAACAAGATTTAGTTTTAGTTAGTTTTTCAAGTATTTTGTCATAAATTAAAGTAACTCATTAGCCTGAGGACATATATTGACTATAGCCAATTTGAGTGGCAGGTGAAGGGGGGCTTTTTCTCTTAGTCCCGTCCCCCTGTCAGTTTCATCTTGGATCTATAATATTCTTTAAACTATATATTATAGATACCTAAGTCTATGCTATACTGTAGCCTATATAGTTTGTGGAATAGCATCACCTTCATGATCAAACATCTCGTCATAACATCTGTTACAGTTTTTCTCAGTCGCTTTGCATTTCTCTGATCAGAATTAAAATTCTCATAACTGTTAGTTCAACCTCCACAACATTTAGTCATTTGTGCACATCATAGTAGCAATTTCTCATTCTTTCCAACAATTTGCAAATCCTTTGGACATGCATCAATTACTTTCATACAATTCTCTGCTGTATTATAACATTATCATTTGCTTATGTCATGTCAGTCAAAATGAACTATACTTATTAATGCTGAATAGTCATTCCCTATAAAACTAATAGTCCTCATTTCATTGCTTGAGTTATTACATACAAATATGTTGAACTAGTTGTCAAAATCTGTCAAGTAAATTTGATACATTTACATCATTTTTTTCCTGAGGCGGGTTTCAATCTGGCAAAAGGTAGACAGTGTGGAAGGGATTGCATTGGACAGAGAACAACCACAGATGTCCCAGGCCAACAAGGAGGGAATGTTACACTGTGTGCAGCCATCTCAGAAAATGGCGTCCTCACCCATATCCCCCATCTTGGTCCATACAACACACAACATCTGCTGACTTTTTTAGACACCCTTTACAGGGACATAATCCCTGAGAATGAGAGGGGTCTAACTGGAGACCATCTTTTCACCACTCAGATCTGGTCAGACAGTGGTTTGCAGCATGTTTCAGCATGTGAATGATTTGCAGTACTGTGTATGTTGTATGTTCAGTTCCAATATGTACTGCAGTATTGTTTACAGTTGTGCACAGCTCTACCCAAAGGGTGTTTCTTGTGTTTGTTGTAAATATGTGTGTATTTTTCTTTTGCACAATGCTTTGAACAAATTAGAATTGAAAAGAGCATACGCAGTAAAAATGTGAAACATATGTATTCAGTGTGTTGTTCTCAGTTACCTCACTAAATACAGTAATGTGTAACTTTACTGTGGTTGTCAAATGGCTGTGCAAACAGTGTATAGAGCTGTCTTGAGCATTTTCAGGTAGTGTCACCAAGATCTGACTTTTTTGCATTTGAAAACACTCCCAGAGCAAACTGTCATAATGAAAACATGACTAAGCCATTTGACTATCTTGCTCATAAACAATGGTGTCAGGACTTTTCATATTGTTGACACTGACACTTTGATTGACATAAATACTTGCTTTTGAGGAATGAACTATCCATTTTGAGGAAGTGAGTCACTTTTGCAGGTTATCAAGTAGGTTTTGCAGTTTGTACTAATAGTTTTGAGAAATGCACTAACTGCTGTGCAAATGTTAATAGTGATGTGAGAAAAGCACCAAAGCGACTGAGAAAAACTGTAAAATGTAATGTAAAGTAATAATAAGTTAATAATAATAAGAGTTTTTTCTTAACAATATTAAGTCACAGTCACGCTATTAAAAAATGGTTGCTCAATATACAATCAAAGCTACACAAAAAACTCTAAAGTTGTGGTTTCTTCTTTCCAAAGAGCTTTGAGACCTTGATAAGACACAGAATAAAATGAAAAATTAAAACATGTCTATGTAGGTCACAGTATCCTCACAGTGACTTCTAATACACACTGAGACAAGGTCCAATGAAAAAGTCTGAAGCTTTAATGTAGTGAAAGTAGTTTCTTGTGTTCAGCTGAAGGTCACAGTGAGTACAGAAGCAAAATTACTTCAGAGAGAATACGTGGAATTCTGCATATATAAGGTATTGTAGGTACATAAGGTATTTGAGGAAATGATGTTCTCTAGTAGATTCAGTTGTTTCTGGTCTTGTCTGGTCACACATCACACCAGGTTTGTCCTATTGATCAGTGCTGCATGTTGAAGGACTGCACTAGTAGTTGTGCATGCATTAGTCCATTCACTACAGATCACATATATTTTACAGTACAACAAAAGTGTTTTGCAAACAATGTTGTGAAGCCTAATCGCAAATTATTTGTTTCCATTGATTCTTGTATGGTGTGAGAACCAGTCAGCAAAAACTCTTTTGCTTGAGCTGCATTGATATTACCTTATTTTTGTAATAAGTAATGCATTGCATACTTTTCAAATCAGGGTGTGCACTTCAACTGCATTGCCAAACAAAGAAAATGTAAGTGGATGTTCACTGTAATGATAGTTTTTTTCTTGTTGTTTTATTTTTACTAATACAAGTGTGGCCCTTTAAAATTTGAGCCATATAAATGTAACAGCGATTGATTCAAAAATAACCATACAAATCAGTGCAGCCTCTGATTCAATCCTCCACAGTAACTTCTTATGCATGTACAGCAAAGTGCACAGATTGGAAGTATTTCAACACTTTTGAAGGGCTGCCTACTCAGCTCTCTGATTCAGACGTTTCTTACTCAGGTCCTTCACAGAAGTCGCTGTGTGTGGGTGCTTCTAGGGGAGACAAAGTGTATGTTTACTGATTGTGTAAACGCTCCTGCAGCAACTCCTCTGTTGACAGGTCAAAGGGCGAGGAGTTGTGCAAGGCTGACGGCCATCAGGTTACGCATCCTCTCTCTCCTGTATCATCAGCTGAATAAAACTTAACTGTTAAACAGCCGGAGCTTTGCCGATACACAATGCTGGATGTTTTCCTCCAGGTGACCTACATGGCTGGGATTTTAATGATGCATCCAAACAAATTTAGAATATATGGCCAAATATAGATACTGCATTAGTCATGTAACACTGATAGAGAAAGATGAGATTGGAAAAAATGTAGCTGCCCACCAAGGATGATGTGTGAAATTAAATAGAAAATGTGTATTTATTTTGTTTTTGATGTTGCACAATGAACAGAAAAATGAAATTGCTAAGCTCTATTTTCAGGGCACCTGTATAATCTTTTCAAGGTAAAGGACAAACCTCTCCAACTTCTTCTCATTAGGATTGCAACTAGGGATTATTTCATTATAGAATAATCTGCTGAATTTGAAAATATTGAAAAAGTGCATTTTCTAGAGCTCAAGGAGATGTTTTAAAATCTAATGTTTTGTGTGGCCAACAAGCTGAAAACCATCAAATATGTAGTAATTATCACCTGAATGACTGAAACTATAATCTATTAGCAAAATTGTTACTAATTATACTAATTAATGATGTGTCAACTAATTGATGAATCAACACTCCTTCAAAGACAGACACACTCATACAAGCATCTTTACTGCTCTATTATCAATATGATGAGAAGGAATCAGTGATCTTGATCATGATGGGCTCCTCATGATGAGACCTGTGATTCTTATTTCCGAGCGTGTGCTTCTATGTGACTGTGGGGTTGTTGATCTTGCCCATAAAGAGGTTGCTCCCAGTGGAGTTCTCTAGAGTGAAAACCAAGAAGGGTTTGTCTGTTTTGACTGTTGATGACAAATTGAGTGATGCTGGTGGTCGGTGCCTCTGCCCCCGTCACGGCGACACTCAGAATAGCCTTGTGGGATGCCTTCAGAGGAAGAATGAGGAGGCAGTCAGAGTTTGAAATAATAAAGAATCATCCACAGATGATGCTGCTGGCAAACAATCTCATATCAATTATTTGAAAGGTTATCGTCTTTGTGCTTACGCTCTTTAACACAGTTCTCACTTGGACTTATTCTATGAATCAGAATAAAGTTTTTTCAAGAGCAACCCTGCAGAGTTCATTGCCATTAAGCAAAATAACAAAAAAGACTGATTATGCCTTTTCATAAATTTTTTTCATTAACTGTAAATCTAATGCAATACCATTGTGCTCTATAAACTGTAGTAATCACATACATTTTCTGCATGAGAGAGTAGCTTTAAACGCATCTTATTACACAACATCACCTGTTACAAAAGTCATACCTTTGAAAGCATTTTTAAAGGAAGTGAAAATTTGGTTTGGTTTGATATGAGCATGCCAAGAAAGATTAACAATCTGATTTTTAAATTCCATTTTAGTGTCATGAAGATGAAACTGTCTTTTAGATCTAGAAAAAAAATCTAAACTTTTGACGAGTGGCTGTCAGTAATTTTAAACTTTTCCTTTTTGTAACTCTTTAGAACATGTACTACAACATTCATTTACATTTCATCTACATTTCTACACAACTGTGCCTCCAAATCCTCAGTTTACAGGAGCCTGCGAGCAATGAGGTTTGCATAGTTCAGTATATTTACTGCACACATTTCAACTCCAATTCATCATCAACTCCTCCAACTCTATAGGTATATATACTGTATAATAATAATAGTGATCAATATTTCTTTTCACTATTTCCAAAACTTGGACCTGAGTGTTGATCCATTTGGAGCTGTCTCTCATATCCTCTCCTATCATTTACCATAAACTTCACATGTAAACATCACTGCCAGAATTTCTTGTTCAGCTTCAGAAGAAGTTTGTTTTCAAAGTTATTTGAGTCCAGTCTGAATCCATTGGGGGAGAAAATCTTTCCTGCTGTACTGAATAGTCTTTTTCAGGCTGCTCAGACAGGCAAGAACATGTGCACACTGCAGGCCCTGATGTGGGAACATCCATGGTAGTATCTGTGCTGGCCAAGAGTCCATCCAGCTGTCTGGTGCTCTCTTGAATGTGGACCTGCTTCATGACACTGAAGTAGGCCTCCTCCTCTGATGAGCTTGAGTTGTTACATGAGAGATGCACTGGCTCTTGTTTCAAGTGGGTTTCGATGTGGTGCAGCCAAGCCTACGCCCAACAATTACCATTAATACCAACTAGGGGGAACACAATTTATCCAACTACCTCAATAAGAAACATGAATGAAACTGACACTGCAGTAGTTTCACTATAACAACAGTACAGTATTTGAATCTGTAACCAGATATGACCATCATGGGTAGCAACTCTAATTGTGCTCCTCAGATTCAGTTCTCCTCACATGAGAAAATCTGATGGGGAAAGTGGATACTGCACATAATTTGATCAAACAATATGCTCCTGTACACTGTGCGTTTAGTTTTGGTGTTAAATGTAAGAATTAATATGATCAGGAGCTGTTCTTTGCAAGTTACCATTAGAGAGCACATACTACGTTTCCTGTACAACAGCATTTATAATTTATGAAGAGCTGGCAGTTTAAAGAACATGTTAAATGATTCCCCCAGTTTCAGCACGTCCTCATTGCTCGTCCAGGATGTACGAAACTTTGGAAGAAGAGCTGCTGCAGCAATCAGTTCAGGGTCAGCGAGCATGGGTCCAAACCGCTGCTGTGCTCCTACTTGAAGGGCATCAATCAGCAGCTGGCAGAACTTAGAGCGGAGCCGGAGGCAGTGGAGCATCACAGTGAGGAGGGTTATGGCAGGCACCAACCATCCCACGTGGACATCTGCCTCTGTCCGCAGTATGTTCAGCGACGTAGGAGATCGGGCTCATGCTCGCAACATATTCAGTCAAGAAAACAAGCTCAGGAAGGTTTAACCTATTACACAATCAGACAGCAATAGATTATTTAATTATTAATTAATAGCTGAGAGGGAAGAAGTAAATTCTCGTAGTTAACAAAAAACACATGCAAGGAGACTTCATTCATAGAATTACAGTTTTTTTCCATTGGTTTGGCTCATTTCTTGAAACAGAAATTACATTCTCAAAACAACGTGGACAATCCTCCAAACTGCTTGGCAATTGTTCACAACAGAATGGCATTTCTCATTCATTTCTTCAAATTGCAAATGTCTTAGTACATGTCTCAATGTCTCAGTACATCTT